>KN472510.1:0-20828 GCA_000787095.1 Periophthalmodon schlosseri
GGGCCCTTTAAATATATGACATTTCACCTACTTCTTTTCTTATAATATCGCACTGCTCTTGAATATGCCTCCTCACTGAGACTTCACAAACACTGATCAGAAGCAAAGGCGCCCAATTAGAGACAGAGCAGCCTATTCAGCACACTCCACACTGTAGGAAGGATGTAGTTTTCTGACACTCTCAAATCGAACCCCACGGAGCACAGAACTGAGCCATATTGTCGCCTGATGTTATCCCTTCATTTTGTGCTCTGAATCTCGCTCTGTAATGTGGTATAGAGGCCCGGGATGGTTGGGAGTCAATCAGAGGTTACTGGCGCTGTGTGTGCGAGCAACTGTCTGGGTGAAGGTTTTTGTGGTAAAGGTAATTGAAAGTAAACTTCCCTCCGTGAAGGGCTGAAGTGAAAGGTGAGCTGTGTGGATGATGGTGCTCTATAGGCAATCTCTAATGTACTGAGATTTACCTGTGAATGCTGTAGCAATAATCAGAAATATGGTGACGAATGTATTCAACTGCATCCTCTTTGAGTGAAGTCTGTCCTCCTTGTAAGGTAAACAGTTTTGGTCTCTTGTTGTGCTGCAGGACTTGCGGCTAATTGGCCTTTCCTCCTGTGACTTGTCAGGTTTAGATGAATGAGTTTGTTTGTAAGCCCTGTGGCCCTAACCTGCCTAATTAGAGTAAATAAATCCAGCTGATTGGTTTAAGGTCACCATACAAGTCCTTCTCCCCAACAAACTCAGTCAAGACACCTCCACTTTGTGTTTTACGTACCTCTATCGTTTTGACTTGGTTCTTCTGTGTGAAACAATGACAAATATCTTTGCTTTGTATTATTAACAGTGAGCTAATTTCCTCTCTTGTTTCTCCAGACTGTAGTGACATTTACTGATGGAGCTCCAATGACTTGATCCTTTAGCTGTGACCATCTGTAAGACTAGTTTTATCCAATCATAGCAAAGGCTTATATGATGTAACCAAGCAACAAACATCTGTCTTCTTAAGGAGATTTACTTTTTTGTGCAAGTTCTAATGTTGTAACTTCCTCATCATGCATACTGCAGTTCCTAAATCCTCCCCTTGACCATTAAATGCATTATATAGAAATATAGGGCAGAGGTCAGCCATGCTTTTTGTGACCTCAGTGAGCATAGCTGTACGTTTATTTGCATTGTCTATATGTGTGTGAGGTCTTTAGGGGGGTGTGGTGGGACAGCAGACATGGGCCCAAGCTCAGGGGTACCCCAGGCCCCAGAATTCCCCCAAGCAGCATCCAGCACAGAGGAACAACTATGGCCTTTGTTGGTCACCCCATGGATCTCACACACAGTTAATATAGACTTTTCCCACTGGCTCTGCCAAGAGTCTGAAGTCATTTAATGAAGTGGTGGCTGAGTTTAGAAGGAGCCAGTGTGCTGCAGCGCGCATTGACAGAATGGAAAATGTCTGTGTTACACAGCAAGAGGACGAGTGACAAAAGGATTGTGTTCTGATACTCACCTTTGACAACAAAGCACAGGGGCACGAGTGCACTTGTGATCATTAGAGTAAGATGGATGCGGAAAACTAGTTGAATTATTGGACTCATCTTCCCATTACAATTGAATGGGACCTACACTATCTTATGTTATGTAATAACAGCTTACATCACTGCAAGTCATGTGCTGGTGTGAAGAGCATTTAGGAAAGAAAAACATTCAATCACTTTGATGGACCCAATGGGGTTTTTTGTAGTATCTAAATGCTGTGTTTTGTTTGTGTGTACTCAGTACTTCTGGGTATTTGTTTTTAAAACATCTTTTCAAAAATTAGAATTGTAATGTAAATAAAAGCCCAACCAGCTGCAAGCTCTTTTTAATAACCATGTTTAAATGTATTGTCCCTGCTAAACAAATAAAAAGGAGAAACCTGTCAACTTTTTCTTTGCCATAATTTCCACTGGCACCATTAACAGAGCACCTTATTTCAAACTCTCTTTAATTGTGTAATTGTTTTGAGTGCTCTTTGTCGTCCTGCCTTTGTTCCTTCACTTCATTTATCAGAGTAAAACTTCACCTTTCATGTCCATTTTCACGGCTGTCTCCTTATCCACTTGGGCTGTGAATGGACAGTATCTCTGTATGTATTAGCTGCTATTCATCCGGCTGCCTTTTCATCTATGGGCAGATTGCGCTCTGTTTTGGTGCCCAATTGTGCAGCTGTCAGTTATTTTGAAAACTCTCGAGTGTCATTTGCCTCAAAATTCCATCTCTTTCAATTTGCCTGCGTCTTATTGTATGGCTCCTCTAGCGTACATCTCATTGAGCGCGCATCAGTGGGCATTCTTCTCCTCTCCCCAAAGCACTTTTTCATAGCTGCCATAAGCCTCCCTTTTTAAATCCACGGACAATGTGTTTTTGTCCATGGTCGTCCTCCTTTTCAGTGGAGAATGCAGGGATTCTCTGTCCTCTCCTGCTCCAGGCCCTCCCTCTCTCATTTTGGGAGTTCATTTGGGGGTACCCGCTTGCCTCGAAACTCAATTGTCTCTTGGTAATGAACCATGATCAAAGGTACCAAAATGAAACGTAATAATTTGTGGCATGGAGCACGTGGCTAGCGGTTGACCTGACTGCGATAGCTTAGACAACAATGAGCGTGTCCAGCCAGCACCACTTGTCCTGCTCTGGTCCAGCAATCCCCTTGTTCTCCCCTGCTCTGTCCTCCTCTTGCTGCTATTCACAGTCACTTGATGCTGAAGGCTAGCTGTGATCAGAGACATGCCACAACATCGCTTTGGGAAACAAGACAAACTGTCTCCTGGACTCAGTGTCTTTTTGTGATTCTTTGACTCTAAATCTACTGCCTTTTCAGACTGAGCCAATTGTTTGTCAGGTAAAAGTGAAGAAGTTATTTTCTTCTTGGCACTTCTTGGCGCACAGATTTGGAAACCCTAGCATTAAATTCATATTTGAACATAGCGGTTTTCTCAAGTTACTGTTTTAAAAGTTTCACTAAAGAAAATGCAAGAAACATAGCATTGACTTTTCAGCAGTTGCTCTATAACCTATGCTGAAGGGGTCCTCCACCTGCTTATCTCCAAGGGTAAGGTTATTGCTTAGCCCAGATTATTCCACAGTATGACACTGAATCTAACCATGTTGCATTTATTCAATTACACATTTTTATTGCTCAAAAATTCCACCTCTAGACCCGTCATGATAACACATTTTGAATCACCATATATTGCTACAGAGAAATAATATAAATAATATTACAACGAAAATACCCAAAATCACTCCAATTTTGTAAAGAAAAAGTACTCACGATAAATATTAAGGCCCAAAATATATTGTTCCAGCTTTCGTATATTGAACAATAAGTCAATATAGTAATTATCAGATCTGACCTCTAGCTTGACCTGATGTTGTCCCCTGCTTGTCCTCCATGAAGATAAATATGTTTAATGCCATACTGTGTAACTTTCTAGGCAAAGCACTTACATCTCCTTGGAGACAAGCAGGTGGTAGATACCCCAGTTGATGCACCTTTAGGAACTTTAAATCACTTAAAAGCTTGGTTAGTAAAATGAGCTGTGTGTCTCAAACCTTTTTGACCTTGACCTTCATCAGACCTGCTGTGTTGGGCCTGACAGCAGCATGTACCTGACAGGGCCTGCAGCTCCATGTTGTCTCTCTCTGGCTGCTTGTCTGGCCGGCCTTTCCCATGACTAATGATGTGGTGTGGACGTCGGAGGTGGAGGATGGCAGCGGAGACTCGGAGGCTGAGCATGAGGAACAGAGAGGCGATTGATGCTCAGAGCGACCGCTCCAGGTTCTGACGCAGAGAGTGGCTGTGTGTCTGGGTTTATGTACATTGCCGTCTATAAGCTTGTGTGTACGTGACTCCACAAATACAGCCAAATGTGTTTGTAAAGAGAAAGAGACAATCATGTAATCTTGTACTATTACTTCCTGATTGCACACATCCTGCTTTTTGACTTTTTGCCAAACATAATGTGTTGCTGTTTTAAATATCCCCGTGAATGTTTTTGGGACATTTTTCATGGACATCATGTGGCGTGGGTGGGAGCTCTAAAAGTCCATGTGGAAAACTTTGGTTTGTGGGTACAAGATTACATAACAGAATAGTGTATTTGGTGAAGCCATGGTTCACATTTTTTCTACCTGCATAGAATAGTTTGTCTTGACATGTCGGTTTGGGTAAGGAATGGAATCCAAAATTCCTAGATTACATCCTGACATTTATTTATATATAATATGTTTCTCTGTAAATGAGTGAACGATATCGCCTTGCACTTTCGAAATGACAAGCCCCTTGTCATGGACTGATGATGTTAGTCATCTTACGTTGCTGAAATGATTAATTTTATAAATAACCCAATCCGGTTGGGGTTAAATTAAAGACACAGTAACTTTGCAAAACTTTATGGTAGCATGTTATTACAGACATGGTAATATTGCAATGAAACATTAATCAAAGCAATGTGCAGTGTAAGCAAGTGTTTTGTGAATGTTCCTGTAACTCCAGGGGCACACGTGTCTGAGCTGGACAGGGACTGAGGACAGAGACACAACAGAGCGATAGAGAGTCTTACTGTAAGCGTGCTCTGAGTGTGCCAGTTCTCCAGTTTGGTGGTCTTCTTCTGAAGGTTGTTAATTAGTCCAGAATGTAGGCTCCAGTCCCACTGCCAGCTCTGCTGAAAAGAGGAAAGGGAGAACGAGGGGGAAACCGTGGGGCTGCCAAGAAGCAGGAATTTGTGATAGGTTTGAGAGTGCTTCCAAATGCCTCCTGACCTGTGTGTCTGCAGTGTGCCTCTGTCCTTACAGTCAATAGAAGCACATAGCTGCTGCTTCAGATGGTATGGTCATTCTTCATTGTGCATCATGACTTAGTATTGTAATACACACAGCATGAATTATGAAGACTCCTTTACTGTCACTTAATGTACTTGCTGTTACCAAATCACAAATAGGTCATTGTATACTGTATGGGTTAAGCGCATTGTTTTATGGTGAAATGGGAAAAGGTAAAGATGTTCTACACTATTTTTCTCATCAATCACCCCAAAATGGACAGTTAATGAATTGTAGGGCTACACGTTATGTATTGCAAAAGTTCATTAATGAACAGAAACATTAATGAACATATAATAAAGGTGTAATCTTATCAGATATTCCCATGCATGTTCAAGTAAACCTTCTAGGAGCTAGACCATAATCCTCTCAAGTTTCTGAAAAGTATTTAAAACAATATCATTTTTTCATGAGGATTCTTCTTGGGCTCAGGGGCTCACAGCAGTAGAAAAGGTGAGCTTACTATTATTGTTCACTCTCCGCCACACTCCTGTCCACAGCTTGTTCTGCCTTGCCCAGTCCTGGGAGTCTAGTGCCTGAATGGAAACAGCATTATGTCATCCCAGTTGCACCCTCCCAATCTGGCCACACTGTGGAGCTTTGTGTGCACTCCACAGAAAGACTGGAACTGCCCCTATGTAAAGGAGGTGTGAGCAGAACTATTGTTTTCAATGAGTTCGGAAAGTTATTAAAATCAACTGGTGAATAATTTGTAAAGTGGGTTGCAGATGAAATGTTTATAATTTCCGAGTAGGATTATTTATTTTGGCAATGTGAAATACAGCTAAGAACCGCTTGAGAACTCAATTAAGAGTGAAAAGCTACAAATTGCATATTAAAAGTTGTAACTCACTTTTGTTGTATAATTTCAGCTAAATTTGCAAATATGAATAGTATTTTTTTCCCATTTATAGCACTGAACTGTCATTTCTCATTTCCTTCACAGTCCCAGTCTAACTCCACTAGTTCTGCCTCCTAACATCTGCTCCCAGCCAGCCACCTGTCTGCTGTCAAATGCAATATTAATGCACGCCATACACTTGATAATTATTTCCCCCTGAATGTAGCCATGTCAAGCTGAATATGCATAACAGGATTGTAAAGAAGCATTTTATTAGCCACGATCACTCTCTTTTCTCTATAAGGTCTTTCTGTGCGTTGAAGTGCTGCGGTCAATGCATGTCTGGGCTCAGCGTGCCTCCATACAGCGCTCGAGCCCCCGTTTCCCAGGAGACACAACAACTGCGTGTGCGAGGAGGGTGGCAGAGGGGCGGCCGGGGGCGGGGGGGTGGCTAGGCGGGGGCATGGAAAGTAGGGGGGGGGGCGGGGGGGGGGGGGGGGGGGAGGGGGGGTAAGAGATGGGGGGGGGGGTCAGTGGGGGAGTGGTACATGGGGCGCAAGAGAGGTGGCAGAAGAGATGGAACAAGTGTTTTATACAGTTAGGCTATTATGTGTTTTCAATAATAACAATTTGATTAGGGTTATATACTTCCATACCCTACTATGAATGATATTCTCAGTGATATGGCCAGTGCTCAAATCTTTTGCCCCTTTTGTCGAGAAACTCAACCCACATTGCCCACTCCGCTGTTTCAGGCAGCGTCCAGTTTAAGAAGCAGGCATGTTTTGTTTGGCAGGATAGAGGATATGAGGTCACTGATGCAGGTCTTCAGGTTCAACAGGTGTAAGGATTCTTTTGGATATTTCTTTTATAAGAATTTGGGTTTCTGATACTAGACTCTATACCAGTTTTGATACCACAAGTCAATAGAATGTTATTTTCAACTAGTTGATTCTTTAATAAGCGTCATCATTGCTTGTTCAAATCAGTATCTAGTTTTGATACTAGTTTTAGTATCAGAGTTTTGCATTAATTAATACATTTGCTCTGGATCTTCATTTGAGAGTGTGTCCTCACCACTGAAAACAACTACTGAATTGTTACCAATATATTTACAGTCTGTTTCTATATTTGCATTATAGTTGCTTTCGTTGTTGCTTTGCACCATAGGGTCTTGATACGGGACAGGGCTGGAGTAATGAGAGGTGCTGCTGAGGAGGGGAGGCCAGGCGGGTGGCACAGTGGTGGGGCCTTCCCTGTGTCCCGCTTCCCCCTTGTCCCTCACGGTCCCTTGTTTGGGCGGACAGCATCTGCAGCCTGCTTTACATGCAAAACACACCCTGCCGAGAGGGCGTCTACACATGGGGCTGAGGGGGACAGAAGAAAAGCATTCCTCAGGCAGCGCTGGGAGAAGAGGGAGGTGGGTCTCTTCAACAGCCTCACTCTATCCAAGCAGAGCTGCCCCCCACACCACCACCGCCACACCACCAACCATCACATATCAAAACACAGGGGATGCAGTAATGAGGGCTGAATGACTAGACGCGCTCACAATGTTTTTTTTGTAGACATTTTTTAAATCAGGCTTGGAAAGACACGTATCTCTTTTATCTATCTACCAATCAACCATATATTTTTAACATTTTATTCTGGTATTATGTGTAATCAAGTTACTCCCTTTCTAAAATTGCTTCTGATGTCTGCCATCCCTTTTCATCATTTGCTGCCCTATCACGTCAATGGTGCACTTGGAGTTGGCACTGTTGGATCTTATTGTTACTAGAAGAAAAACATGACGGTAGTGGCCCTATTTTTATAATGTGTTTGATTTGGGGGCTTTCTCTTTTTCCTTCCATTATGCTTTGTGTTAAGTAACTGCACTGGCTGAACAATGTATCCAACATCAACCAGATGTCACGGCATGTGAGTCATCGTAGAGTGTGTCCTCTGTGAGTAATTTGTCAAGAAATTTAAATATATCAAATCTATTTTTACACTGGTATTGTCTATTCTGATGATAAGAAGAAAAACTGTACATTCCAACAGTTGCTCAGCAGAGTGATAACTGGAAATTTGGTGGTTCAATGCCGGCAGCTAGTGCACTCTTCTGTTGCATCATTGGGCAAGACAGTGCAGTGACGTTCATCTGGTCTTCAGTTTTAATATATTCTTTTTAAATGAAGGTTTGTTTGTTTTCATACCTAACAGTTTCGACTGCTCACTAGCGGTCTTCCACAGAGTGGTCACATGATGTTACTGTGACGTGTCTGGTCAGCTGATTTAAATGAGGAGCTGTCTTCCTATCGGTGGAGGCAGGACAACAAACATTGCCGCAAGACAGCACCAAAACCTGTTTAAATCAGCAGAGCGGACACGTCACAGTAACATAACCACTCTGAGGAAGAGCGCTAGTGAGCAGTCGAAACTGGTATGAAAACTAAACCTTGGTTCAAAAAAAGAATCTATTAAAATTGGACAAGACACTTTACCCAACTTACCTATGAATATTCTTGGTGGATTCAGAGACTGTTGCAAATGGGCAGATAGGTTTCTGTCACTCAACCCCAGAGCAACTTCAGCTATAGTAATAGTTTTCCACCACCAACTGTGGGAAACTTCGAGTCTCCAAAAGGCCTGATATAAATCCAATCCATATCATTTTTATGACATCATTGCATGTGCCAGTCTAATGTGTTTCTCAAGCTATCAAGCCATGCGATGCAAGTCAACTCAAGTCCAAGTTTGTCTCCAAACTGAATACCATATTACTTATAAGGAACAGCGCTGATGGCATACACTAAGGGCCAATCATTTTTCAGAAGTCTGTGAGAAGTCCAACTTGTCCTAAGGCCCTCAAAACAGTGGCTTGGCTTACAATAGAAAGAATTAGCTTCTGTCTCACACCCAGTGAAATCATGTCAGTATTATGGAAAAAGTTCAGGAGTCAAGTCAGTAGATTATAGTAGAATGTCTCAGTGTCTGTAACCTGCAGTGTCAATTTGTGGTCACCATTTTTTTATTACATGATGTGTTTTGCCAGTAACTGAGCAGACTTAAATTCCCTCATTGTAGGGATTTGGGATTTCGAGTGACATTTGGTGCTGTTTCGCCTGCTGTCTCCAATGTGCTCTGACAGGAAAGTGGAAAGTACATTGGACTTGGTTTTGGTGGCATTTGTGTGTCTAGCCTTGTGTCTGCTGAAACTCTCTGAAACAGACCTAAAATGTTGGCAGATTGAGTCCGTGAAGCCACAAGTAATTTCCCAAAAAGTGTGGGAAGTGTACAGTAAACCAGAAGGTCATAAAGTTAAGAGTATAGCCTTTGTCTGCTCAATGACAACTGCTAGATTTACTGACCTTACGTAACAGATGCAAAAAGCTGAATATCTGATAACGCATTTAACTGGATTTGAACGTAATGTCAAACAATTCTAGACCCTTTTGTACAGCAAAATAGAAAGAATGTACTCTCAGGATAACTTAAAAGAGTTGTTGTGACTATTGTATATTGCAATGATTAAATCCATTCATAAATCAACATAGAAAAGGAAAAAATGTTTAGGGATTTTCAGCAAAACCTTTCAAGCATACTCCCAAAATAGTTTTTTCCTTTCTGTTTTTACAAAGACCCATTGTGAGGAGAAGCTGATGCAGTTCTAATTCCAAATCAAACTTTGATTAACTGCTCAGCTAACTCAGCCCCTCTGCTCCGCGCTGACTTCTGGTGTTTGTCCTTTCCATTCCCACACAAGGAAGCTTCCTCTTTGTGTTTTTTTCTTTTCCGCCTCACTTGTGAATTGTGTAAGATTACTTTCTCTGTGTAACCAGCGTGTGTAATAATAAACAGAGGAAATGAGGGCTATTGCCTCACTTAATGTTAACATTAGATGTATCGGAGGTAGATTGCTGCTGGATCAGGTTTCAAAGCAGACGCTGTTATTGGCAACAGTTTATACAGGAGATGAATGGACTGTTTCCATGTCATTATGTCAATCAAATCACCGTGTGACCCCAATCCTAAAGACTGTGTATTTTCATTTGCTGCAGGAGAAATCGTCAGGTGATTATTTTGTCCAACTACATACAAGGAACCATACATACAGTATACCAGGAGCCCTACGCAATCAAATGCTTCTACCAAGAATATTCAGGACAGTATATCTTCTATCTTCTGTAGTAAAAGGAATTGACTAAACAGAACTTTTCATCCAGCTTGTGGCAAAATTTAATTCATAGGTTTGTCTTTAGCATACCTGTTGAGTAAAAACCTGATATCCCTTGTGTCCTTTCTGGGTTGTCTACTTCACTGTGCAGAATAGCTGAATCTAAAAGACTCAAATAGAGTAACAATCCAGACTGGGAGAATTGTTTATTATATTGTTGTAGAGAAACAACTTCAAGCCCATGCAATAAGTATAAAATTCTCTATAGATTAAACTAGACTCCAGCTTTATTTTCCCCAAACTAAAGGCAACATTTCAAGTATGGGGGCTAAAACTTAACTACTGTTTGACTACCCTCTTTGTTCTCTCTGACTTCTCCAGCAGTTTCTTTCCATCGCCCTCTCATCACTCCCAGAGAGTTTTAGCCGTTCCGAGTTCCACATGGCTCACTAAAAGGAAGAGGCAAACCATTCCATAATTATAAACATTAGAATGACTCCCCTCTTTGTGGAGTTATATACAGTCACCCATACCCATAACATTATAAGGGAATGCTGCTGTTTAGAAGTGAGCATTTCACCCAACTGCACTGTTTGAGGTGACACTTGCTCAGCACATATCCTATGATTTTTATACACACAAGTGCTGATATATATATGTGTGTGTGTGTGTGTGTGTGTGTGTGTGTGTGCGTGTTTGCGTGTGTGCGTGTGTGTGCGTGTGTGTGTGTGTGATACATCCTTTCATCAGAAAAAGCTCTCAAATGATCATATGTGTTTGATTATGGTAATACCCCTGAAGTGTGGAAACTCCATAAATGCAGCAACAATACATTCTAAGTGTTGTAACATGGACAAAAGTGTTCATTCTTTCATGCTAGTCCACACCATTGGATACTTTCACCATATGGCAGTTTACATTGAATGCGTTGAGTTTGTTCTTTGAAAGTCGTAGCTTGTAATTGTGGCTCTTCTATATCCGTGTGCGTCTGCAGATGTAGCGCCTTCATCCCATATCCACTTTCTGTATTGTGCTTGTCAACCACACAAACTGCATCATGTGTGGCGAGGGACACCCATAGCAATGTCTATCTTTACATTATGAAAGATGTTGGCTCATGCTACTGTAGATTTTTGCTTTATTTGAACTCAATATCTTCACTGAACGCCACTGAAATCAGATTTTTCCTTCCACGCTTGAGCAGCTCAGAGGTTTCTCCTGTTTACAGTTGTCAAAAATAGTTTGTCTGCTTTTATCCTTCTCTCTTTTAAGTCACACTTCTCTGACACCAAAGACGAGATGGAAGCCGCAAGTCTTGGCTCCCCTGTAATTTGCCATGTCTCCCCGAACAGAGAGTACGAGCAGATGGAGATTCTCTGTCCATATGTGCACGTGTGGCTGCTTTTTATGCTCTGTGTTATGAAATACACCCAAGATCATTCTCAATTTTGCACTGGCTTCCCCAATGTGAAATGTCATTCAACAAAACTGCTCATTAAGGCCATTTCCCATGATCTTTTTCTAGGGCCGTAGAAATGCACATTCTTCCAACTTATTTCAGAATAATGTGCATCCCTGGGACCATATACCTGCTTATACCTGCTTGAGTCCTCCACACCGCCCTTTTCCACACACAGACTGAAACACCCCTCAGCAGACGCCCCTCTCCTGCCCCAGCTAGGGCGAGCGGCTGCAGGGCGAGGGGAACAAGAGGCCCCACCGCTGGGCCAGCTGTTGCAGACTCCCCAGCCGCCCTGGGCCCCACATTCCCTCATTCAAGGGAGCTTTGTAGTTCTGACATCTTGGAACAGTTGAGCAGCTCAGCTTCTAATGCTGCTGTAATGGTGAGCGCGGGAGGGGGAGAAGAATGGGACAGGCTTTATGTATGCTTACTTGTTACGCTCCATACAGCTCCGCCCACCCTCACCCTGCACCTCCTCATCTTCAATCTCTCTACTGTACACCCATTCTTCACAAAGCTAGTCTACGCTTGTGTTTTGCCCCATCAACAATCACTTTCACCTGTAACTGTGTGCCAATCACGTGTTTACGACTGTTTATGTTGCCAGATATATAGTTGTTTGTATTGCATGCAGTACTTTGATGCCAAAAATTCACTTCAAAAATGTGCTTCACAATGTTGCACTAAAATGCTCCCAGCAGAAACCTTGTCCATAAGTTTAAACCTGCATAACTGGATAACCTGCATAACCTATGAAGTTACTCAGAACTTGAGGACATAAGGAACGGATTGCTTAATTGGTCTAATAGAGTCTAAAAGATACGGATTTTGTCAAAGACTCAAGTCGTGTGAATGCCATCAGTAAAGTAAACAGACGTGATCACAGCCACATGCAGTCCTTGTCTTAAGTGTACTTTGTTGTTCACCTAAAGTGGCCTTTTCTTTTATCTGTTGGAGCATACTGTAATAACTTAAAGATGAATGTGGCCTTAGGGTTTACGCTGTTGAACTCCAGGACATTTGCCAGCCTTGCACTCAATACATCCCCGCAACAGCATTCAGGAAAGGCCAGTTTTATAAAGCAATAAAGGCGGTTTATCTGAGGTTATGGTATAGCTATGAGAAATCTATTGATTGCTCTCACTGCACTATTTGTTCAATCCACTTATCCGCATGCAATCAGTTCTAGTCGTTTTTCCACTGCTGAAATGCTTCATGGGAAAAAATGTAACTGCTCAGGTGTTGGGAGGGGTTCACTTACCTACCACAGTTTTGTGCTATAAATACATGCATTTTTGGTCATTTCAGTGCCCTTTCAAAAATGCAACAGAATATAATAGGGTTAGTATTTTGAATATCTGAAACAAACAGCGTATTGGTTAAAGGAACTCTCTGGTCAATGACATGCAGACCTTTAGATTCCTCGGAGGACAACTTGCTCAATAGTGGCACTGATGCCGTGGCCCACCATGATAATCTAGACTTTCCCTATCATACATGTGCTACATACAGCATATGTTCATTTATTTCAACATTACAGAAGGGCTGATTTACTATAGTGTTCTGAGGTGGAGGCAGAGGTTGCAGTACCTGTTTGTGACCTTAAGATGGAACTGCTGCATTCATTTTATTGTAATCCTTTCCAGACCAGAGCAGGCCTTTCTACTGTGCTACATGTGCCAGCATCTAACAACCTTCTGTGGGATCATCATTGGGAATTGGGAAATCCCTTTTTGTACTTTTGAATTCTGGATTTAAAATGTATTTATTTTTTGTTGATTATTACTCATATTTTGACTGATTGTGATCAGTTTGTTTGTTTTATATATAGTAATACTTGTAATATTTTTTCTCATCATAGCTATGTTCTTGTATGTCTTGCTATGTTTTGTCAAGGGAGTTTCGTTTTTTTATTATTATCTTTGTGTAATTCATACACAAATTCTTTCATTTTTGCTTCCTCTGTGTAAGATAAATGTGCTTGATTTAATTTGTCTCATATATCTGTTCCTATATCCCTTAACACTCTCAGAATGAGTAGTGAGGAAGCCTTTAGCCAGTCTGCTTTTTACTCATCAAATCAGCATCATGGAGCTAAGGGCAGCAGACAGTGTGCTTCTGCTACGTGACATTTTTAATAGAACTTGCATTGATAGTTGTTTGAGAGTTTCAGTGGAATTTAAAATATCATAGCGGCTACACTTTCCTGCGTCCTGTATTTAATAGGTCATATGCACCATTTTAACAGAACCAGTTGAAGAATAAGATTTTTATTTTATTTATTTATTTTTTAAGTCAGATAACATTTCAAAGATTATTTTTTTCAGGTTTCTATCTTAGCATAGACCAAAATTGGTTTATATACACAATGAAAAGCACAATAATCACATTCAAATATATTTCTACTTAAATAATACAAAAAAAAAAAATTGAAATAATGTTTAAATCCACATACTTTGAATTTATTTTAAGAAATGTATTTTTCTAAAGTAGGAGCAGCTGGGTTAATGCACAGCTCTAGTGCGACAGATTATAGGCCCTTACAAGCTGAGATATAATTAGTTCTTTATCTCAAACTATGGACATGTGCCAAACAAACATATATACTTTATAACCACATGGCAGCTCGGCTCCACCACCTGTATCACTTGTTCCAACTGTAATTAAAGAAACATCAGTTGGAAAGATGCAGTGTTAAACTCATCTTTCATTAAAAACAAGGCAAAGAATCTTTCCATTAAGAACACAGAAACTTGAAACAAAAGCAGTGAAGAAGTGAGTCACTGGAAAATAACTCAACTTTTTGTATGAACACAATCAGTAGCATTTTACCCAAAAATATAGTATTGCCTTATACTTTCTCAATCTCTTGATCCTGCTGAGCAGTTTGACTTATTCTCATGGTGAAACAAAGAATTCATTTTAGACTATGTAATTTTTTTTTAGAATGAATGGACAGAGTTTACCTTCAACTAAAACATCTTCCAGATAAAGTGTTTTGACAAAGACCATTGGTTTACCAGAGATTAGGCTGTAACAAACAATTAATTTAGTAATCAACTTATATTTCCAATTAGTCGACTAGTCAAAAAGTTATTTCTATGTTTTAAATCAAAACAAAAAAAAGGTATGGTGACTGAAGGCTTTTAGCCCGCCTTCACAAATGGTTCTTTAAAGTTACTCCACTTATATCAGACATTATTTTGTTCTCTGGAGGTGTGGATCTCGCCGAGGTTTTGTGAGTTGTTTGTGGCCAACAGGTGTGCTGCCATCTGGGGACTGACGGTTGCATCAGTAGTCCCTGAAAGCTAGAAACTTCCGTTGCCAAAATAAAACTGACATTGATCTAAAAGATATTATTACTCCACAAATTGTCATAATCTATTTTAAAGGTCCTATATTACCAAAATTGACTTTTGTGAGCTTTAACCCATGTTATAATGTTGTTACCTCCTCAAAAACATACCTGGAGCTGTATTTTGTATCATTCACACATGTTTAGAGTGACCCTTTATTATTAGTCTACATCTCCAAAGCTCAAAATGCTCTGTTCCACCTTGTGATGTCATGAAGCGGTAGTTTTCAAGTTAACAGCTACATTTTAATTTTAGTTCAGTAGAAATTGGCAATTCCAGGGCTGAAGTCATCCAAATGACTCTAGTGAAGGTGTATGGAGTTTAAAAACACAGTGGAGTACTTCCTGTATTAGCACATCACAAGGTGGAACAGGGTGTTTTCAGTATGAGAGAAGAACTCAGCCTAAATATGCAGGGTTTGTGTGTTAAACATGTGTGAATAAAACAAAACACAACTCCAGGTTTGTTTGTGATGAGGAAACAACATTATAGCATAAATTAGAAAATAGCGTAATATGGGCCCTTTAATGTATTTATTTCAGGAACAGTGCATATTAATCAGCATTTTAATGTAAATATGCCAGAGTTAGTCAGAGGACTAGTTCCTGGACAGATGTTGATTTATTGAATATGTATAATTCTGAGTCATTTTATAAGAAATGTGCGTGCACCAGTGATGGTTTTTTTTTGGGTCTTTTTTATCAAGCATTGATAGGCAAAGATGAAACTACAAGTTTTCCCCGACCCCGACAGTAACCACACATTTGAGTAGAACACGCTATGGTCAGCTGCTAACCTCATTGTAGCATCAAAGTTGTTTTAGGTCACATGGTTTTCGACTGCACTGAAATCAGAGTAATCTCCTATCTTTTTCACAGATATCACGACCCTTGAGATGTATTTTGTGCTAATTACCATCATAGGTCAGAAAACATGTAATAGTTTGATTGTGATGTGTAAATAGCAACAAAGCAGTCGTTGACAAGCGGCCTAGCAGCAGAATGGAAAGGCTTTGACGCAGGCTGCATGCACATCCTGTTCTTGGTATTCATTTTTTGGAGGATTTCGAGGAATGTCATGCTACTGGTTTGTTGGGCTGTTTTTCAGTTTCCTGTTTAGATTCTGTTTGCATTTCAAATATATTGCATCTAACCATATTCTATATCTGTTATTGTTGACTACATTTTTAGGTTTACTTTGCACAAACTATTTTAATAGAAGACTTTGCCATTTGGAATATACTTCATTTTATTCTAATTATTTGTGAGTTCATATAATACATTACATTGTACAGTATGTAAAAAATGACACACTTTATCCCAAATTATGTCATTGTTCAATACAACTACACACTTTTTGCCTGTTGGATTGCATTCTGTCCATGTATGTTAGTCTAAAATGGTGGTAAGTGCATTTTCAGTGCAGTCTTTGGGCTTATCTCAAGCTTAGATAGGGTTAAGGCTGAGGTAAGGGGAATTTGTCCTCTGCATTTGATCCATCCTTCAGTTCCACTGGAGCAGCCTGTCATAGAGAGGGATGTGTCAAGGAGGCAATCTAGTACAGAATGCCAAAGCAATATGTGCATCGTATAGCATCATATAGCATCATATACTGCTCTTCATGTATTATTATATCATGAACAGTTCAAAATCTAAATGATCACTTTATTACAGAAACAAATCTTATATCCCACTGTATTACAGAAAAGAAATTGTTCAAGCAACCTTTCTTTCTGTACTGGATTATGGAGATATAATACACAATCAGACTTCAGTCTCTACTTTGAAACCTTTAGATACTCTTTCACTCAGCCCTCAGTGATGAATTTAAAACCCATCATTATACACTACACTATATGAAAAAGTAGGTTGTCCATTGCTATCTGTTACAAGAGAACAACACAGTATAAAATGTATTTACACTGCCTGGTCAAAAAAAAAGTCGCCACCAAAAAAAAAAGGTCACACACTGTAATATTTCGTTGGACCGCCTTTAGCTTTGATTACGGCATGCATTCGCTGTGGCATTGTTTCGATAAGCCTCTTCAATGTCACAAGATGTATTTCTATCCAGTGTTGCATTAATTTTTCACCAAGATCTTGCATAACCTGGTCATTCAGTATATTCAGGTAGTCAGCTGGCCTCATTCTTTGAGCACATACTGTTGCTGAACCTGCAGTAATTATCCAATGGGAGGCTCGTACCTATTTGCTTAGTTAAATCCAGGTGGCGACTTTTTTTTTTTTGGCCAGGCAGTGTATAATCCAGGTGGGACTTTTTTTTTTTTGGCCAGGCAGTGTATAAGGGACTACTTCATAGACTGCCTGGGTATCTTTCTTGCTTGTTGAACATTGATACATGAATTTATAATGCAAGATCTCATGATTGCATAAGTCTAAAAATTGGACACACCAGAACTGCAATAGGAAAAAAGGCCTCACAAAAATGGAATATATTTCATGGACATGCAAAACTGGATGCATTGGTGCCACATATGCAATTAAATAATCTGGTGGCAAATATTTATACTCACACCTGCTCCTGTTTTCAATGTTTTAAATTGACTTATTTGTTTTGTTTGTTTTGTTGTATTTTTCTGTATTTGAACAGGGCACCCATCAAAAGGAGAGTCTGAGTGCTCTCATTGGGCTCTCCCTGTATAAATAAAGATTAAAAAAAATTGTAAAACTATACAATTTGGCTGTGGTTTTCAAGATGGTTTAGAGTGGTGGTTCTCAATCTGGGAGCGAAATTACTTCAGGGGGTCCCCAGATGATATGGGGAAAAATCTAAAACGACGGCTTGACACCTTTCAAGTGCTGTGGTTTCCTTATGTGTTGTCCTACTGAATTAATATATCTTGGCCTATCTCATAAAAATAAAATCAAACGTGAACATGAGGCTACTTTATCATTTTGCAGGTAGCCCATTTTTGTGTTTTTGTGTTGTGCATATGCAGGGGTCGTTATCATGGGGCTCACCACTGAAAAAACACTGATTTGGAGAATTCCCTCACTTATAAGTGTGTTTGGGTGTTGTGTCAAATGTTATTCAAGATGAAGATGTCTGCATGCACTGATGTTAACATCCAAAAGTGCTTACATTTGACAGTTGGAGTGAGTGCCGGGAAAGCTATATGCAAAGACATTATTTCATAAGACAGAGTTTCATTAGATGTTGCTACATATCGTAAAACACTTAAAAACAAGCTGAAGAGAGGAAATGATTTGGAAATACTGTGTTTGTCATGTTCTGTCATAGGAAGTGTCCAATTTGTTGATTATGATGTTAATTATAATGCATAACACTTTTGAACTTTTCAGGATAACCAAACACACAGAAACATAGCTTTTAATGAGATTTTCAGAAATGTCTTCTTGGATTGATAGTGTCTACATTGTCCCGATATCTATTTATATGTTTGTTTTTGTACAGACGCTGCACGGATTGTAGCCATGGGCTAATTTTCATCTGCTGTCGCACATTTGCACTAACAAACACTCTCATTAATACAACAGTGTACAGAGACACTGAGGCAATGAGGCAAGGTGAGTGAAGTGTCTTGCCCAAGGACACAACAACAGTATGTACACTGTTGCCTGGTATTCCCAGTGGCTTCCCATCCAAACACTGTCTAACAAGTTTCACAGAACGTCATAATCTACAGCAGTAGGACAAGGAGAGATTGTTTTAGTGTATTCATGTGAGTGAGAAACAAGACACGTTCCAGTATTGTGTGCTGTTTATTGGTTGTAAGAGGAAAGCTGTGAGTCACTGCTGAG
Organism: Periophthalmodon schlosseri; assembly: GCA_000787095.1. Lineage (NCBI taxonomy): Eukaryota > Metazoa > Chordata > Actinopteri > Gobiiformes > Gobiidae > Periophthalmodon > Periophthalmodon schlosseri. The sequence continues at coordinate 18,455 of KN472510.1, forward strand.
TGAAGGAGGTGATGTGTGTAGACAGGAGAGTGGCTTGGATGAGACATCGATTAGAGTCTTTCATGATTATGTATTTCTACAGTATATCCATCTTGATAAGTGCTGCAATGCAATTGGACGAGGTTGTGACATTTCAATAGCATGAACACTATTGTTCTTAGTAAAGCTTTGAGAAAGTTGGCAGCTTAAACTTAAAACATGAAGAAGAAATAGCTTTAAAGAAAATAGGATGCTCTACCTGTCCATTTCTCTTTCCATAGAATGCTCAAAGTTGTGCCTTGCTGGACCAACACATTGTGTTGGTAAGTGAGGCAGGACCTGGGTCTTTAGAGGCTCCTCTCTTCTCGACTCAGATTCTGGGACCATCTGCCGTCCCGGGGCAGGGGCTGTGTGTGGACCTTGTCACTGTGTATCTGCTGTGGCCAGCATCATTTGACTTGTGCTCTCAAGGTCATGACCCTCCGCTCATTTCCTTCCAGGCGGTCATTCTGACAGCAGGGTTAAGTTTATCTGATACCCCTGGATGAGTGCTACTTGAAAGTGCTAAGTTTCTAGACCCAAGACCCGCTTCTTTGATACTTCGGTTTCTGTTATGACCCTGGTCCATCCATATTGGCCATTTGTCCATCTGGACAGCGCCACACACAGACACTCCTTTATAGCAACTTCTCAGCAGAATGGGAAGTTCTACTTTTACTTTATACAGTTTCTCCTGTTTCTATTTTATCCTTTATGTATTTTGATACAACAGGGTTAAAACATTTATGAAAGTACCAATTTATCTGTTATTATTTTATATATTTAGTAGCTTTACACCAAATCTCATTGACTACTAATGGAAAATGTAATAATTCTATGATTATCATTGTTAAATATTTGGACGATTTATTTTGTGCGACCTTTCAAGAAAGTAGCTCTCCCCTGAGAGCTGCCCTGGAATTTGCTGCATGTTTGAAGCGAGTGCAGCCGGCTGCTTTCACAGGCCTGTGGAATCTTTCAGTGGCCCTTGGTGCCAGGATCAGGGCATCAGGTGTCGGTGCAGCCCCAGGATCCTCTTATCTGGCGGCCCATGAGGTTATCGAGGAATGTCCAAACCTCTTAGCTTTACTAGGCTGTTTTTTATCCAAGAAGTAAGTAAGATGTTTTATTTTGTTTCATTTAAACACTGTTTTGCATTTTTGAATAGTGTTTTTGTGTGTTTGACTTGATGAGGACTTGGCTCTAAAGGCAGTCAGCTGGTGTCTATAGCAGAGTTCAAGGCCGACTGCAGCATCCCACTCTGAGGACTCTCCCTCCTCTGAGAAAGACAGGGCACCAGAGGCATTACATTCGGTTCCTTCGTTTTTACTCATGTGAATAACACAGAGGGACTGAAAAAGGCAGATTGCAAATCTTAACCCAACACTGGAGAGGTTCTTGTTTACAAATGTCTTTTTGTTGATAAAGACATAAAGATTTTTTGCCCTCCCAAAACAAAGACACACCTTGTTAGCTTTCATAGTCATTTGTCTAATGTGGTGTCAACTGAACCAGCACTGACTAAAAATGCAAAAGCTCTGTTTGGTTGTGCTTGGTTTGGTTTCTTAGAAATCAACTGTTATGTGCAGGCAACACCTATACCTCAAATGTCATTTTAACTTTTGTTTCTGTTTTGCTGTACCTTGTTTGTCTTTGTAATCAGCACCAAGGGTGATTTCTTATATAATAATATTTTAGGATTTGGCCTGATATGGATATGATAATATTTGATCAAAATACCTGTTTTGGCTGGAAGGTAATTACCAGGCGTGTTCCAGTGAATGTTTTGCTGGAGACGTGTGTGGAGTCAGTTGAGTTGATGTTGAGGTATGTGCGGCGATGCTGTTCATGAATGGGCTTGAGTGTGAGAAAGTGGCTGCAGGGTAACTGGGAGTGGTAGTCACCTTGAGCAAATGTCATGACGAAAGAATGCCATCGATGATAGCTATTTTTACCTGAGAGCCCAGGAGCCAATGGGAGGAGCAGGACCGCTCTGGCTCTTTGATGTTGATTGATGCTACAGAAGATAAAATGTTGACCGTATAATTATTTTCTGAGGAACTGTTTTTTATGATAGAAGTACAGATGAATTATTACAATTACAATTTGTTGTTACATTTAACTTTGTATAGAGTTTGATCTAATCTCAATAGATGCAGTGGCACATTTGTTTTTGTTATTTGAAATATCTCATGTTGTTATATGTCCAGAGAAAGACGAGTTTTGAGGCATCACCCTGGAATAGAGGCTTTGAATGTCAAGCTTGTCTGACTTAGTCAGAAGTTCAGTCATTCCGCATTCTTGACTAAAGGATAAAGCAGGCCTAATCCCCTTTACCAGGTAGCTCCAGTTGGCA
>KN472512.1:9558-28502 GCA_000787095.1 Periophthalmodon schlosseri
AGACAGTGCAGTACATCCAGAACGCTGCTGCTCGGGTCCTGACTAGAACCAGGAAGTACTTCACACATGCGTCCTGTGCTCAGGTCTCTGGCTCTGTGGCTCAGAGACTTAAAAGCAGCTCTGCTTTAAAGTCTGTTCTCTGTTTGGCTACAGATCTTAGCCAAAGAAAAGAAATGATTAGAATGGGGAGTTAAAGAAGCAATTTTTGCTAGGAAAGACAATCCTTGAAGAGCAATGGGGGCCTTAGACATCATTGCTCTTCAAGGATTGTTAGGAAAGACAATCCTTGAAGAGCAATGTGGGCCTTAGACATCATCTATCTCCTATTTATAACTCCATCCTCAGACCCAAATCAAGACAAAGAAAACAATAGTTCTAGCCAGTATGCTAATAGGTATGAGGGCACCCATTAGGGGCCTGAATGATTATGCTAAGTATGACTGACTTTGTGTAGCTCATTAGACCTAGCCAACAAACAGAAACTGTAAACAATAGGTGTTTTGTGTTTCAATGTAGTTAGCTCCTCCCTTCAGACAGATATAAGGCAGTGTCCAGCACTAATCTGACCAGAACTGAAGAAGCAGCTTGGACGAGCAGTGAAGGAGCGATGAGCACTCCTACAACTCCAACTTTTTGTCCAGTTGACAGACTTGAATTTTTCTTTTACAATGGATCATACCTGACTGAGGGATTACACAGACCTCTTCTCCTAATGTTTTCATGTCTGTGTTGAGGTGGTGAATGGTGTGGAGGAGCGGAGCCGCTGCAGCAGGTACAGGCTGGATGTGGTCTTGGATCTGTGGGCTCAGGGCTCTGCTCCTGGAGACGTGAACCTCACCCAGCTGCAGCAGGAGCCCTGTGTGGACGGCTGGAGCTACAGCAAAGACATCTACCACTCCACTTTAGTCACTGAGGTAGCACTAAACAGACACACTATTTTATTGTTCCTCAGGGAAGCTGTTTCTTTGTTATTTTATTGATTTGTTGTGCAAAGTAAAAGAGTGTAAAAGTGTAAAAAGAGTTGGCCTTGAATTGTCTTGTGTTTCTTTTGTGGGGTTGCCAAAAACAATATTTCATAATTCAATATGATTCGGCTTTGTTTGGACGTAACCCTCCTCATTCTTCGTGTCTGATATTGTGCTGTGGTTCATTGTGAATACAAAACTCGGGATGATTGGTGGTGACAGCAGGTACGGCTGGATGTGGTCTTGGATCTGTGGGCTCAGGGCTCTGCTCCTGGAGACGTGAACCTCACCCAGCTGCAGCAGGAGCCCTGTGTGGACGGCTGGAGCTACAGCAAAGACATCTACCACTCCACTTTAGTCACTGAGGTACCACTAAACAGACACACTATTTTATTGTTCCTCAGGGAAGCTGTTTCTTTGTTATTTTATTGATTTGTTGTGCAAAGTAAAAGAGTGTAAAAGTGTAAAAAGAGTTGGCCTTGAATTGTCTTGTGTTTCTTTTGTGGGGTTGCCAAAAACAATATTTCATAATTCAATATGATTCGGCTTTGTTTGGACGTAACCCTCCTCATTCTTCGTGTCTGATATTGTGCTGTGGTTCATTGTGAATACAAAACTCGGGATGATTGGTGGTGATCTCCTAAAACTTCTCCACATACTTTTTTCTAGTTTGATCTGGTGTGTGGTGATCAGTGGAAGCAGCCGTTCACGTCGACCATTTATTTCGTTGGAGTTTTAGTTGGATCCTTCTTTTGTGGACAGCTCTCCGACAGGTGCAGCATGGACAATAAATTATATAAACTGTATTTAAATGTCTAACATATTTATTCTGACAGATTTGGGAGGAAGCCTGTATTTTTTATTACTCTGGGAATTCAGACGCTGTTCACTTTTCTTGAAGTGTTTTCGACTTCTTGGGAGATGTATGTAGTCCTGGCGTTTTTCAGTGGATTGGGTCAGATTTCCAACTATTTGTCTGCTTTTGTTCTGGGTGAGTAATAAGCACTGGATGACTCTACATTGTTTGCTCTGTTTACAAGTTTAAAAATGGTTGCTCTTGACACTTGATTTTTAAATTTTTTCCCCAGGGGCGGAGGTGTTCTGTGGAAACGTGCGGACCGTGTACACCACTGCGGGCGTGTGTCTGGGCTTCTCCACAGGATACATGCTGCTCCCACTCTTTGCATATTTCATTAGACAGTGGAGATTTCTGGTCCTGGCCATTGCTCTGCCCGGAGCTGTCTTCATCCCCCTCTGGTGGTAGGTTGGAATTTTGCAGAATATATTACTTAAAGTATATTGTAACTGTAGGGACATTCAAATTAGGGATATTTAAATTATGTAAGAATTTGATTTCAAATTTCATAAACATGATCTGTAGATCTGAAGAGGTATGACATGTGCAAATCAAAGTTTTACTGATAACAACTGTAATGCTGATTTATTGAAAATATTGCTGTGTCTACTATATTATAAAGACGAATGAGTCTCACACGAGTCTCTTAGTTGTTGTCAGTTTCAGTGATGAAATCCAGTTGGTTTAAACCTAAAAGAACTCTCTGATCTGAATCCTCAACACCTGCAGCCAATCATTAATCAGTGCTAGTGCAGCCTCGGCAGCTCAGTGGATTCTGAAGGTTCTGAGCTTTCTCGTGAGGCATGGCCTGTCTGTTACGTCCCAGCTCGTGTGGGGACAGGGAAGTAACAAAAGAAACCAAGATGGAAAATGGTAAAGTTAGAAGTCATTTAATGAACATGGTTGTAAAAGAGTAAACTAAACAAAAAGGATCTAACATATTTAAACGGAAGGTACTTGCAAGGTTTTAAACAAAAGAGTCACAAAGGTAAAGTTAACTACAACACAAGTTTTACAATAACATAACAAAATCTTGATGAACAAACAGAGTCAGTACTGACAGTCGGGTGTCTCAAGTCACTTCCACATGAAGTGACCTGACAAAAGAGACACAAATGAAGATGGCAGACTGGCCACACGCAGACAGCAGCCCCCAGCAGGCGTCCTAAATCTTCTTAAATGGGGGGAGGCGGCAGGTGAAGCACAGGATTGGCCAGGCTGGGAAAAATGGTCCTCCAATCTGCAATGAGGACTCACACAGCCAGGTTTACATAATATGTGTCATATGTCATATGTGTCTATTATGTTTTGTGAAACATAATAGACACATATGAACAAAGAAAAGAACTTAAGGCCTAGGGCCGTAACACTGTCCGCACTGTCCGAAAGAGAAAAACCTATATGTTTTATAAGCAGGTTACTGCACTGGCAGGCCAAGTTCAGTTGTGATTGTAGTACATTTTTTAAACAGTGAGAAGCAGGCTAGAGTTACTTAAATATACTATATACATTGCACAATCAACACAATACTTTTATATGTGCTTACAATTGCACATCTTAAAAGTAGTTTGCAAAAAAAAAAAAAAATGAGATGAGATGATAGCTTAATCTCATGGTCCTCCTAATAAAGTGGTTATTTTCTCCTTCCTCGCCCAAATAACAGATTATCTATCTAAAGAACTGAAGATAAAGCGAGGGACATACCTAAAACTGAGACAAGAAATACTTTGCTAACCCGGGAAATAACTTTACTAAATGAGTGCCTGCTGCAGGTTCTGGTTCGATAAAGCCGTCAGGACAACATCATCTGCAAACAGCAGAGATGAGATCCTGTGGTCTCCGAACTGGACCCCCTCCGGCCCCTGGCTGCACCTAGAAATTCTGTCCATAAAAACAATGGCCAGAACTGGTGACAAAGGGCAGCCCTGGCAGAGTCCAACATGCACTGGGAACAGGTCTGACTTACTGCCGGCAATGAGAACACAGCTCCTGCTCCGATCATACAGGGACCGGACAGCCCTTAGCAAAGGGCTCTGGACCTCATACTCCCGGAGCACCCCCCAAAGGACACCACAAGGGACACGGTCGAATGCCTTCTCCAGATCCACAAAGCTCATGTGGACTGGTTGGGCAAACTCTTGAGCACCCGATGGAGAGTACAGAGCTGGTCCAGTGTTCTGCGAATGGGACAAAAAACGCACTGCTCCTCCTGAATCCAAGGTTCGACTACCGGTCGGATTCTTCTCTCCAGTACCTTGGAATAGACCTTACCAGGGAGGCTGAGGAGTGTGATTCCCCTGTAAGTAGGACACACCCTCCGGTCCCCCTTCTTAAACAGAGGGACCACCCCCCCGTCTGCCACTCCACAGGCACTGTCCCTGACCGCCACGCGATGTTGCAGAGACGTGTCAGCCAAGACAGCCCCACAACATCCAGAGACTTAAGATACTCGGGAAGGATCTCACCCACCCTTGGAGCCTTGCTACTGTTGAGCTTGCCAACCACCTCAGTGACTTCAGCCAGGGTGATGGATGAGTCCGCCTCCGTGTCCCCAGTCTCTGCTTCCTCCTCGGAAGACGTGACGGTGGCCGGATGGTTTAGCAGAATCTCTTTGAGGTGCCTGATAGTTTTTTCAGAGTTGAACTCTGAGAGGTTTTCCTCTGCTACCGCACGAGCTGCGGCATGCTTGGCTCGCTGGTATCCGTCAGCTGCCTCAGCAGTCCCACAAGTCAACAAGCCTGACAGCATCCCTTACTTCAGGTGTCCACCGCCGGGTTTGGGGGATGCTGCTGCGACAAGCACTGCAGACCTTATGACCACAGCTACGAGCAGCTGGACAAATATAAATGACATTAAAATAAAACATTTAAAAAGTCATATTATTTTAACCTATAGTCCTGAATATCGTTTTTATTTTGTGTATCCAGGATCACCCCAGAGTCCCCTCGATGGCTGCTCTCTCAGGGCAGAGTGGAGGAGGCAGAGGCCATAGTGAAGAAAGCTGCCGACATGAACAAAGTCAAGGCTCCAACCGGAATATTCGAAAACTATATGGTAAGTTAAACCATGGTCCTATTTACTTTGTAGAGGATATAGAGCACATAGTCAGAGAGCAAAATCACTATAAATATCAAAATTGACTGGATTGTTCAACTCCTTATCTGAGATGAGAATATTTATTTTTTTAACTGCTCAAGCTGTGGAAAGTGGCTAACATTAGCGACTGACTTTACACTGTCACAATAACAGTGTACTGTTTCAGCTGCTGTCATTCAGTTGTATTGTGTTCATTTTACAGTTGTCAAAAAAGAAAAAATCAATTTCCAGATATATACTAAAACAATAGGCAAATTTTGAGTCTGGATTTGAAAATAGGAAGGTCAGGAGGGAGGTCAGGAGGGAGAGAGTTGAGGAGAGAGAAGGGCAGAGACAAGTGATAAAGAGGTGGAAGTAGATCAGGCTAAAACTATGTGGTGATGTTATTGATGTGGGGGTGGAAAGAAACTGTACTGTTGAGGGTGACACCCAGACTCTTGGTCTGAGGCCTAAGAAGGACAGAATGACATTGATAAAATAGTAGAAACTTGTATCTGGAGGGAGGGGAAGAGGTGCATACAAGGGTGATTTCAGTTTTTGAGCTGTTTAGTTTGACAAAGTTAGAAGAGAGCCAGGAGTTGATTTTGATTTCCTGTAGGACCATCACTGTCCTCTACTTTTCAAGAAGCATTAGAGGTCATTTTAGTGCAGCCATTTTCATACTGTATAGTGCCATATATGCAATATGGTGGACATTTGGAAAGCAGCCCGTAACAATGTCTTTTATTTTCTCAGGCTGAAGAAAATACAGCCAAGAAGAGTCATAAACAGTATACAGTAATTGATCTTTACAGAAACTGGGGGATGAGAGTCCCGTCACTAATCCTGGCTCTGATCTGGTGAGTAGGTTTACAGATCTTATATAGGAGCCAAAATGTGCTTGTACCAATTTCCCTTTTCCCTCCTGACATCCTCATTGTTGAGAGCCACAGAGAAGGTGCAAGCTATTTCCAATTGGCTCTTTTTCCTTGGTGACATTTGCAGCTGAGGAATTAAGGAATTGGAACCCCAGGTGCTGCTTTGTTAATGAACACACTAAAGTGAATTAAAATCCAGTGTTTGTTTGTCCAGGTTTACTATGGCACTGGGTTATTATGGTCTGTCGTTGAACACATCCAAACTCAGCGCGGACCCCTTTCTCGCATGTTTCATCGCAGCCGCGGTGGAGGTCCCGGCCTACATCGCCACCTGGCTCGCCCTAAAGTTCTTTCCTAGGAGACCCACCATTATCTCTTTTATGTTGCTCGGAGGAGCGGCTCTTTTGATTATTCAGGCAATCCCTCAGTGTAAGTAGTACCGACAATATTGTGTAATAAATGACTCTTGATAGTTGGTTTCAGGTTGTCATATCTAGCCAATTTATCAAAAGGCAGGAAAAAATTTATATATTTTTTTTTCTTTTCTAGCTCTACCAGCACTGTCTATTACTCTGGAAATGTTTGGAAAATTTTGCTTCACCGTTAATGTAGCTTTGGCTTTTCCGTATACTGCGGAAATGTACCCAACATTCATCAGAAACACAGTGACAGGAGCCTGTTCCTCCATCTCCAGAGTTGCAACCAGCGTTGCACCTTTTATCTTCCAACTGAGTGAGTCAAATATAACCACCTTTTGATCAAATACATCCATCCATCCATCCATTTTCTTCCTCTTTATCTGGGGCCGAGTCGCGGACACAGCGGTTCTAGCAGGGAGGCCCAGACTTCCCTCTTCACACTCACCTCCTCCATCTCTTCCGGGAGGATCCCGAGGTGTTCCCAGGCCAGCCAAGAGACATAATCCCTCCAGTGTGTCCTGGGTCCTTTCTAGGGTCTTTTCCCAGTGACACGTGTCTGGAACACCTCTCCAGGGAGGCGTCCAGGAGGCAACCTGCACAGATGCCCAAGTCAACTGGCTCCTCTTGATGTGGAGGAGCAGTGGCTCTACTCCGAGCTCCTCCCTTGTGACTGAGCTCCTCACCCTCTCTCTAAGGGAACCCACCCTGCGGAGAAAACTCATTTCAACCATTTGTATCCGTGATCTTGCCCTTTCGGTCATTACCCAGAACTCATGACCATAGGTGAGGGTAGGACCAGCCACCCAGTGGAGGAAACTCATTTTGACCGCTTGTAGCCGCGATCTTGTCCTTTCATCAGCTTTGGGTCATTACCCAAAGCTCATGACCATAGGTGAAGGTAGGAACGTAGATTGAGCGGTAAAACGAGAGCTTTGCCTTTCAACTCAGCTCCTTCTTTACCACAACAGTCTGATACAGTGACCGCATCACTGCAGACGCTGCTCCAACCCACCTGTCAGTATCACGCTCCATCCTTCCCTGACTCGTGAACAAGACCCTGAGATACTTGAACTCCTCCATTTGAGGCAGAGACTCCCCACCCACCCACTGAGCCACTGCTGTCTGAAAAACAGCCTGGTACAACGTCTCAAACAATAATAATGTCTCTCTTTCAGGTGTCTATTTTCAATTCCTGCCCTATATATTTCTGGGGTCTGTGTCGGTAGCGTCGGCAATCGCTGCGTTGTTCCTTCCAGAGACCTTTGGGCGCCCTCTGCCAGACACGACTGATGATATGCAAAAGTTTCAAAGGTGAGATATAGATTATTCTCCTAGTCTGCTATAGTATTCATTTGGTACATCACTAGTATTATTAAATTTGGGGCCGCAGGACTGGTTTTAGAACTGATTTTTCGGAGAGAGAAGTGAAGCAGCCAATCAGCTCTCATCCCAGTCATATAGTGACACATAAGGCTCTTTCTTACAAGTTTACAATAGATCAAATGTTTAATAATTAGATAAAAACAATGTGTAGCCTCCTGGGGGGAAAATAACTTAACAACTTAAGAGAAGAAAGTTGGTTACTTCAGCTTTAACCTTCTCTTCTGTGACTTATGTAAACACAGGTGTTGGGGGTTTTGTTCTCTACAGTTACATCATCCTGCTATATTTTTCCATCCAGACCACGCCCTTTGCACTATGTAACATTTTACATTCTTGTTTTCTTGGAATCTTCCTCAGTAGGATACTCTCTCAGACCCAGATCTGGCATCTCAAAGCATATACTGCCATTGTGCCTCTTTGCAATACACTCCATTCACAGTGTAGCCAAACCTGACAACTTGCATGTGACCTTTTTTTTCCTCTCTCTCTTTCATTTCATAACAGGTTGAGATATTCCTGCGTAAGTCAAAAGAACACATCAAACCCTGTGGATGTTTTGGAAACTAAACCGTGATATCTGTGGAATCCCTCTGAACCGTGATAAGTATCAACAATCACAGTGTCTGTATCATAAGATTATTTTTTACATGTAAAAGATTTGTGCCCAGTCCAGTGTTATAAATGTTTGGACAATCAATAACAAACAATTTATGTTTTACTTAAATCTACCATCTGTACGTTTAGTTTTTTTCACCAGTAGAGTGCAGATATGAAACGTGTTGCCCACTCTCTCGTCTGGCTTTTAGCTCATTCCGAATTCGTCAAATTGGCCATGAAGCTCCGAGTTCCTTAAGTCAGAACCAGATGTGCTTCACCCGCTGCCATGATAAGGACTGTCTGAGTTAGGAAGGAGTCTGTATGGTTCCTTTCACAGCTCCTTTAGCATGGGACCCTCGGGAGCTTAATAAAATCCATGGCTTCTTCCGAAATGTTCAGCTCATGGCTCCTAGCTCCTAACCCCTAACTCCTTTACCTTTGGAGGTACGTCACGTGGTCAACCATAAGAGTCTAAACTGTGATAAGTGTCAACAATAGCAGTGGCCTGTATCATGAATCATTTTTTACATGTTAAAAGAGGATTTGTATCCAGTCCAGTGTTAGAAATGTCCTTCATAGCCAAATGTTTGTGTATTAAAATACTTGTATTGTTTTAACGATTTTGTAAAAGTAAGAAATTCATTTCTGCAAACTAATTTAGCAGTTTTTGCTATAAACGTCATACTTTTCACGTTATTTGGACAAAGCGCAAAATTACCTTCTACTTTCTACTTCTGCTACCTCTTCTTCTTTCGTCATCTTCTGTTTTATCTTTGATATTTACAGACGGTGTTTTACTGGCTTTACTCCCCATGATACAACAATACAACACACCCACACCACAAACACGCACTTCATGAAGAAAGTCAAAGTAATTGCTTACACTTTATTCAAAATACATTGTCTGTTTCACATATCTATGTCCTCGTTATTGTGTGGCACCATCACCAGGAGGTAAATGTGGTGTGGTTTTGGTTGTTGGTAAAAAGTGGACGTGGTAGAAGTAACCTGGTCCGGCCTATAGCGGGAGGAGACTTGTTCCTGTTGAACCGACTCTAAAACAGCCAAATGATGTTCACAAACAATGAAGGACTATGAGGCTTTTTGGGCCAGTGGGGCTGTTTTCAGTTTGTGATGTTCTTCCTCCTTTGTGCCAGTGTAACCGACGAACCTCTGCATCACTTCACCTTTCCCAAAGCAAAAAGTAGCAGTTCTTTTAGTGGTGAGTAGAAATAAGCACATAAAATGGATCAGCCTGATTCTTTTGCACATGTGTTGTACTGTATTAAGAAGAAAGGTATATTTAATTTAAACATTTGTAAATGTAACTTGTATAGTTTATGAAAGTTATCATTATTGACTCTGTGCCAAACAGTTACTGTGACCTGGACAGGTTCCAGTGAGTCCTTGTAAGTCTTGTAAAACACCTGTGGCAACTTTTACACAAATCTAAAGCTATGAACCACGCACCCTCTGAACAATCAGTAACTAACAATCAATTTTTAACTTTAAGCTACCATCTGCACGTTTATTTATTTATTTTTTTCGTCAAATGGGCAACAAAGCTCCTTAACGAAACTCCTTAAGTCAAAACTGGATGTGCGTCACCGTCTGCCATGATAAGGACTGTTCGAATAGTGCGCGGAGTTAGGAAAAGGATTTTAATAGATCCATGGCTCGTTCCAAATTGTTCAGATCATAGCTCCTAGCTCCTAACTCCTAGCTCCTAACTCCCTTACCTTTGGAGGTAGGTCACGGGGTCAACCATAAGAGTCCTAGGCAGATAGGAGAAGGCTACGTTTGCAGTATCTGACCATCCTAAACAAAAATGAAATACAAAAATCTATAGGCCAATATTATTAAATGATCAGCCATTTGATTACATCACATTAGATGGTGGTTCAAATCCCATTCAGCCTCCTTATAAAGATGAAGGTGAGCTGGTCTCTTTTCGTTATTAAACTGCATGCATTTGTGCGCAAAATAACAGTTTTGAGTTTATGTCGGCAAAAAAACTACTCGTCAGACAACAACAACAACAACAACACAGCGACACGCGGACGGCGGCGTTTGCGAAGGAAGAATAAATGAGAAACTTGAACAGAGACGTGTGTGTCCCCGCTGCTTTTAAGTCCCAGATGCATTTTGGTTGTTGGCCAAGACCAAGAGGCGCTGAAGGAGAAAAGGAGACAGACGAACAACAGCGCAGTGGAAGCGTTACCTCTGCAGAGACACAGCGTCTGTCCCCGAGAAACACAAACACCACGAGGACTCGGCGAGGACACGGAAAAGTTCCACAAATTCATCAAAAATAAAGTCCAGCCCGAACTAAAAGATTTTACAACTGCACAAGGTACTGCAAAACACACACAGCGATTCACAGATGTTTCTATGTTTTCTGATGTTGACAAATAAATAAATAAATATATAAATAAATAAATAGAGTATAAACTTTACTGCACCGTTTTATTTATTGCTATGGACAAAGGGAAGTTTGTCTGTAAAGCACAACACAAAGAAGATTTTTATTCAAAGTGCTTTACAAAACAACAAAGTGTTAAAATTATAAAATTACAATGTAATTAAACAGAATTTAGTTGTGTTTGGACGTTCTGATTTACTGCTCCACCAGGCTGTTCACACTGCAGTTGCACTTTAGAAAATTAAGACAAATGTCTGGCTAATATGACTGTTATGGTTCTTACTGTAAACATAAGCTCAATATCGTGAGTCCTTCTATAAAACCGTGAGCGTTCCCACAATATCGCCATAAATACCGTACTCTGAGGTTCATGTGAGATACTCGTACAGTGAGATTTGGATATCGTTACATCGCGACATAGAGGCCTATTTTTGTCTAGTCTGGTGTGTGATGGTCAGTGGCAGCAGTTCATGTGAATCAACAAGTCCTCAACACTGCACTGATTCTCTGGGAGTCAGCTCCATACAAAATAATACAACCCCAAAGACGATGACATGTCCACGGCGACATCTGGAATAAGGTGAAGATAGTATTCAGTTTAAAAATGCATGCAGATTGGAAGGAAAAAGATTTGGTTCTTTTAAAAACTTAGATCTGGTTCCAACCGTTCACGTTAAGGAACCGTTCAAAAGAGCCGACCTGTTCACGAACGTCACATTACACATCACTAGTTTGAATATCCAGCTGGTGGAAACTGTTCCAGGGATGATTTGTTGGATCTCCAGTATTTTGCCAAAAGCTTTATAAATACTAACAATCAATCTGAATTTATCATAAGCTACAGAGTTGTCTTTGGACACAGTCTTGTTATTATTTTTGCTTGTATTTGACAGATCATCAAAGGGAGGTAGAAGCGAACGATGATAAGTTTGTACGATTAAAAGTGTCTTTTTTTCAGGGGCGGAGGTGTTGTGTGGAAACGTGCGGGCGGCGTACACCACTGCGGCCGTGAGTCTGGGCTTCTCCGCAGGACACATGCTGCTCCCACTCTTTGCATATTTCATCAGACAGTGGAGATTTCTGGTGTGGGCCATCGCACTGCCTGGAGCTGTCTTTATCCCCCTCTAGTGGTAGGTCGGAATGTTACTTGAAATATTTTTTAACCTTAAGGACATTCACTTGAGTCAGTTCAGTGCCTTTAACTGTGTCAAATGTAACCCCCTTTTGACTAAATGCAAACCAGTGGTGAAAGGTAACGAAGTACTAGTAGTAAAGTACTGTGCTTAAGTAGAATTTTTAGGTATCTGTACTTTACTTAAGCACATTTTACAGTGGATACTTTTTACTTTTACTTCACTACATTTGAGAGCAGTATCTGTACTTTCTACTCCACTACATTTTTGAACAGGACTGAAAAGTAACTTCACTACTTTGAGAGCAGTATCTGTACTTTCTACTCCACTACATTTTTGAACAGGACTGAAAAGTAAAAAGTACTTTTCATATGATTTGAGGGGTTATTTTTACCTTGTTGATGGTAACAACATGGTAAGTTCAAGCTTCGGTTTTGAAACAAAAATTAATACACAAAATTCAGAAGAAAAATGAAGAAATGTTTTCATATCGCTACTGTCGACCAAAATATGTATAATTTTTACTACATTCACTACATTTAACAACACTTGTGTGAAATACTTTTACTCTTAAAGTGTATATTTATACTTTAATACTTTTACTTAAGTATATTTTTTCATGTGATACTTTTACTTGAGTAACTTTCACCTCTGTATCTATACTTCTCCTTAAGTAACACAATTGGGTACTTCATGCTCCACTGATACAAACATATCGTCTCATTTGAATCACTGTGGCAGATTAAGTTCCGTTCCGTTGTCTTAGACCAGCGCGTACGTTGTGTTCTTAAGACGACACTTGACCCACATCACCTAAACACTGCATGACGTTGTGTGAAGATGTTGGAGGTACAGCCACATTTCTTTTGCGCAGCCCCAGTGTTACCAGTAGATGGTGCTGTTGCGCTAATCCAAGCATTTAAAGTGCAGGAAGGTTTCCAGCTCTTGCTCACCGTGGGCTTTTCCATACAATAACAAATACTGCGGTTTATTTGGTCAGGATAGTGCATGTTAATGAGCAAACGTGATAAACATGCAGAAAACACAGGGATTGTGCCCCAAAACACCCCCATCCATGCCATTGTACTTAAAGAAGACATATTACGCTTTTTCTTCATATTACTTTTTTTCTCATGATATTTGGTATTAAATTATCTCACAAGTTTTGTTCATTGTAAACAGCAATATTGCTCCAAAACAACTGAATAATAGAAAGTAGAAATCCTTGACCTCTTTTGAATAGTGGCATTTCACTGTAGTTATTTTGTAGTTTGATTTACTCTACATATTTTTTAAAACTGTCTGTCTTTAACCCCATGGGCCAGATTTATTAAATTGCTAAATTGAAAGTAAAGGAACTGTATAGCTTATCGTAACCGGTAGAGATCGACCGATATGAGTTTTTTCATGGCCGATACCAATTGTTTAGAATCCAGAGCGACCGATGGACGATAAGCCGATAATTTTTTATTACCCCTAGATTTCTAGCCTGATTTGAAGGTTTTAGAGCAAGAGATTTGAGGTGACCGCTGACACTTTCTCTTTGTTTCTGTCGGCCAAAGATTCTGACTTCAGTCTGAGTTTAGCTGGAGGAAGTTGTTTTGCATTCTGATCTGTTGGATGCTTTGGAATCACCTGCTGCCAGTGAGACACAGATCTGAGTGTCATCTGCACAGTCGTGGTAGGACACATGCATTAACTGGACTAACGGCAGCATGTAGAGACTGAGCAAAATTGGTCCCAGGATTGACCCCTGGGGTGCCCCACAGGTCAGGGCCTGTTTAGTGCAGTACCAGAGATGCCCACCCACTCCTCGAGCCTCTTTCTCTTGAGAAAGTGAATAAGCTGAGGTCTTAAGATGCAATTTAAATTATAGGCCTGCATGGTATGGTATGGTATTCCACTGTGTGAAGGCAGATGGGCCCATTCACAGTCCCACAAGCCCTATATTTTGGGTGTGGACGAGTGCAGGCAGATGAGGGCAGGGGTCCGCACCACTGGCCGGCGGATAGCTCCTCCTGTATCCCTCCACGCCTGACCCCACGTGTTTGACGCTGTGTATGACGTTTGATGAGATTTACAGTCCAGCACAGGCAAGGATTAAATAATTAGTCATATTATTAAGTTTAATCGTACATAAATTCAATTTTAAGTCATAGATTACTAAAAACAATGAGGTTAGGTTCTCATTGTGTGAAGGTGGAAAAAGAAATGAATAGGCGCATACAGTTTTTATTGTGCACACACTGAACCTTGGGCATTAGCAGGACTTTGGCCCACAGTGTCGTCTGTGTCCTGCCCCTGGGGTTTTGACCGCTGCCTTTTCCCTTGTAAATCCAGTATAAGGAAGACTTCTATTGTAATCCCATAATTTAAGTGTCCTTTTGTGATTATTTTGCCTTTATTTCCCTGATTATGTTTTACTTGTATGCGAGTTCGTATTGTGCTCTGATGTTGCTCCATTGTTTTAATTTATTCATGTGAAGATGTTGTGGGGAGATAATAACTCTGTCCATTATCTTCTCCCCTGTAGTTTGGGCTGGGCCGATAAACAGTGGCACATATTGATCCTATTTTCTATTACACTGAACCAGATTAAACGGAGAATGTCCACAGGCGCCTTCTTTCCCCGAGGTCACTCCTGCTGTCTTTAGAAACAGGTTTGATTGACAGAGTTGCTAAGCGTTACCTTCAACAGCTTTGCTCCACATTGGCTCTTTAGTTGCTGTGATGCTCGCGGTCGGAATTCCAAATATGGAACTCGGCCCCAAATTCGCCCCTATAACCACTAGCCTCGATGAGCTTCAACGCGATTGGTAACGTCGCACTCCCTTAGTCCAGTCCTTTATACAGTCCGTGGACACGACAGTATTCCCAGGTCAGAGCGGGTTTCGAACCTGCAAACCGTTGGGTTGCGCTCGAACCACTGAGCCACTGCTGTTTGCAAAACGGCATAGTACGTCTCCAAACAATAATAATGTCTCTCTTTCAGGTGTTTATTTCTGGGGTCAGTGTCGGTAGCGTCAGCAATCGCTGCATCGTTCCTTCCAGAGACGTCTGGACACCGGACACGACTGATGATTTGCAAAAGTTTCAAAGGTGAGCTATAGATTATTCTCCTCGTCTGCTATAGTTTTCTAATTCACCTGCTCTTAACCCTGACTAAAGTAACAGCACTCACCCACATCTCAACACTTAAACCCTATTTTGTGGATGTTATCTAAAACCCATCAAAGGTACTTTTACTCGAGTACATTCTGTAAGTACTAGCTCCACTTGTGAACGTTGAAACGCACCTCGTTAGTCTAGAGGAAACCATCTGTCGATCACGCCTCTTCTGTAACTGGATACGCTGTCAGACCTGCCTTTAAACCCCAGTTTAAAGTCCTGTTTGTTGTCCTAAGCCTCGGTCTGATCCTGCGTTGCAGGTTGAATTACCGGGGGGAGGGAAAGGATGCAGGTTAAACAAAAATTCAGTTCAGTAGGACTCAAGTAAAAGCACTATGTGAATAATCTTAATAACATAGAGGCTAAAAATACAAAATCTTATTATAATCTGTATGTTCACTATAGTTTAAGTTATTTATATGATTCTATCCACACAGCTGGTCACCCACCACCACAGGATCAGCTTTTAGCAACTCAAAGCATATAAAGCCAGTGTGCCCTTGGGCAATACACTGTGGTCAAAACTGTGGGTTTTTCTTTTTGAATTTCATAACCGGTTGAAAAGTCTCTGCTCCAAAAGAGCACATCAAATCCGATGGATTTTTTGGAAACTAAACTGTGACAAGTGTCTGTCGTCTGATTATTTACATGTTAAGGTGATGGCTGCTATACGTTTGTGAATGAGAGAAATACTTGTATTTAATTAGTTTTTACTTCAAATGCTTTTATGGACTCAGTCATTTTTATCTTCAGGAGAACTGTTAACTACAGCTGCACAATATATCGTGAAAATGTCGATAATTTTGGCAGATGCAGTGATTCATATCACAAGAAAATACTTGGGTTGGTTTTCGTTTTGACTCAGTTTGACTAGTAAATTAAGGCATGTGCAATTTCTTGTTTTAATTTTAATAATAATTAAAATATCACAGTAATATCTTTATCACAAAAATAGTTATTGAATATCACAGTTAAACAGTCCGGACATTGGCTCCTGTGAATGTGAATCAAATAGAAAAAATTAGAACTACTGAAAACTAAAGTATTAAATCTTACAAACAGGTTTATCAGGATCTTGCTGTATCCGTAGGACCTTTGGTGATGTTTGACTAACACAAAACCACCGAACAAATACAGTAACATTGTTCCACAGCTGTAGGAATTAGGAGAATAATCTGTTACAACATATTTTTAAGTTTATTCAAAATTACAAAGTGAGTAAAGACAAAAACATTATGCATGTACTTACTCTGTCTAATATCTGTCTAATCTTAGTCTGTTTTATCTATCTGTGCTCTTGTTGTTGTTGTTGTTGCTGTGTGGCACCATCACCAGGAAGTGCATGTAAATGTGGTGTGGTTTTCCTGTGTTGGAAAAAAAAGTGGGCGTAGTAGAAGTAGTAGTTGAGCCTATATCACGCAGAGACTTGTTCCTGCTTAATCATTTTAACGATGTCTTCAACCCAAAACCTGCATTTTGAATGTCACTGTAGTTTTACCTGTTGAACCAATGGACTCTAAGGGACTGATATTCACAAACAATGAAGGACTATGAGGAGACAACAGCCTTTTTGGGCCAATGGGGCTGTTTTCAGTTTGTGATATTCTTCGTCCTTTGTGCCAGTATAATGCCCAATGGATTTGGGGCTTTCACTTTAGTCTTTTTAACCGATGTACCTCCGCATCACTGCACGGTTCCCGAAGCTAATCTGACAGAAGAGTGGCAAAAAGCAGCCATTCCTTTAGTGGTGAGTAGAAATAAGTTTGGGTTTTGTTGTGGACAGACAGGTATGCAGTGCATTATTCAACAAGTAGCTTCCAGTTTGTCTCTTCTCTTGCACAATAATATGGGTCAGACTGACTCTGCTGCACATGCGTGAGATGTTTGCAAAGCAAAAACGCTGACATTTAATTTGAATTAAATGAAATAACCAATAAATATATAAATCAATATATATTGTAAGAAATGTAAGAATCCCTAAAACTCGGACTGACAATGTTTGTTTTTCTTTGAATTTAGTTCAGTTATTCATTTATTTTGGAAATAATTTGGATTTGTACAAATAAAATGAAATGTTTATTCTCCAAAGCGGAGATTGTACCAGGACTTGCCAGTTCATATTTGTCCTGATTTTAGCCCATTTTGACTCTCTTTGTTTCTCACTATATGCTTTTATTCTCTAAAATGTGTCAGTAAAATCATTATATTGTCAGAAACTATAAGCAAATGTATTGGCTGATAAAACGAACACAGGTAAGATACAGTAATGCAGTGTTTTTCATGTTATATTATTATAAGTAATAAATTATGTTCAGATATGGGACATGACGTAAACTGTTGGTAAGTGTCATTTTTTACTTAAACTCATATAAGTAAAGTTGTTCATGATCGTCTGTGCCACCACAGAATCTGAGGAAAGCAAAATGTTTAATTTTGTCCTTCTTTTCCTAATTTTTTCATGTTTGTGTTGAGGTGGTGAATGGTGTGGAGGAGCGGAGCCGCTGCAGCAGGTACAGGCTGGATGTGGTCTTGGATCTGTGGGCTCAGGGCTCTGCTCCTGGAGACGTGAACCTCACCCAGCTGCAGCAGGAGCCCTGTGTGGACGGCTGGAGCTACAGCAAAGACATCTACCACTCCACTTTAGTCACTGAGGTAACAATAAACATGCTTTAAATTCACTGGGTTACTCCAAACCCAGCTGTTAACGGTTAATATTTAAAAGACAACGATTTACAGATGGATAACACTCATCCACTTACAATTTGAATTCATTTTGGAAAGTCCCTTACTGCGTAATCATGCACAAGGAACACGCTAAAGGAAATGTGGCCGCTGCGTTCTGTGGATCAGCGTTTAAAGGCCAATCACGTCACAGAGAAGTGTAGTAGTAAAGCCTGATTATCGTTTGTCAGTACAGAAGAAGCTTGAATCTGCTTAAGTCGTGAAATGCCTCATTGTGCCTCATTATGTGACAGAAAGCCAATATAATTATTGTGAATGGAGACAAGATAAATGTGACCAAATAGAGCGCAGTGGACTGAATGAACAGCAGTTAAGCCTGTGCCCAGCGGTTCATACAGACGCCTCATACAAATTGGATTCTCGTGTGATTGGTCGAAGTCAGAGTCGACTCCTTTTCTTATTCAGAAACTTAACCCGATCCAGAGCAGGTCCATGAACCCTTGAACATGTTTTGTGGGCGTGGGAGCAGCAAAATAATCACACTAAGTACAATTCATTTTCCTTTTGGATCCTGTCCAAGCTTTTAAGTCCTGTCCTTGAAAACCCCATTAACCAAGCCCTCATTTATTTATAGTCACATTATGTAACATTTTAGCTAAATAAATACTCTAAAATAATTTTTGTTTTTTTTTATTTTGGTTGTGTTTATTGCACTGAAAAAACATGCCTCCTCACTGTGAGTGGGCTTGCATCTCCACAAACCTGACTTACTCATCAGAAGTGTGGTTCCATTTCCATGGAATCACACGGGTGACGTGGCACCTCCATTTGTGGTCTGAAGATGTTCAAATCCTGATGTTGAAATGGATTCTGTCCACACCTCAGGCTTAAGACTGTAGAGCCAGGTTCAGACTCCAGGGCTACATCAAGAGCATTAAGTTGTTCAAGAGCGACCAGTTCAGAAATCGATCCAAAAGAAGTTATACTATTTAGGTGCAGGGCATTAGCCCCTTTCGTGTCACAAATGTTTGCTTTAAACTAATAGTGAGCCACAATATCAGAAAACAATGTACACTGCCTGGTCAAAAAAACGTTGCCACCAAAAAAAAGGTCACACACTCTAATATTCCATTGGACGCCTTTAGCTTTGATTATGGCGTTCGCTGTGGCGTTGTTTCGATGCTTCTGCAACGTCACAAGATTTATTTCCATCCAGTGTTGCATTAATTTTCCACCAAGATCTTGCATTGATGATGGTGGAGTCTGACGCTGCGCAAAGCCTTCTCCAGCTCATCCCAAAGATTCTCAGTGGGGTTAAGGTCTGGACTCTGTGGTGGCCAATCCGTGTGTGAAAATGACGTCTCCT
>KN472513.1:3358-27645 GCA_000787095.1 Periophthalmodon schlosseri
CACACACACACACACACACACACACACACACACACACACACACACACACACACACAGCAGTTATCTCCACTGAGACATTAGTGACAGATCTATTGGCTGTGAGGGCATGAGGTGGAATTGATAGAGAGATGGAGCGAGAAAGGAATGGCCCAGAAGAACACGGGAGTAAAATGAAACCTTATGGAAAAGTTGCTGTAAAGAAGGTAACAATGGAAAGTTGGTCAGCATTTTGGAGAAGCAGACAGGAGCTATGACAAAGACTTGCGAATGGGACAGTTGAAAACATTTAAGAAAACAAGAAAAACAAATGGTCTAAAACAAAAACAACATAAATTGCTTGTCAGTGTGTCTTACAAAGTTGCAATCTATGTCCAGGAAGTATCCAGCTTAATGGCCATAGTTGCTTGGGACAAACCCCTGCCAACTGTTACTGCTAATGCGAGTTGGAACGCATAGATTTGTAAGTAATTCAGATGTACATGTAGTAGTAGTAATAGTAGTAGTAGTAGTAGTAGTAGTAATAGTAGTAGTAGTAGTAGTAGTAGTAGTAGTAGTAGTAGTAGTAGTAATGGTAGTGTAAGTAGGGGGTGGTAGGATGACTCACAGCCAGTGCTGTGCTTGCCACACAAGCAGATGACTGGAACAGTGATTGATATGCAGCACAGAGGTACTTATTACAGCAGTTGCATAACCAAGAGAGACAAAACAGCAATAATATTAGGGTGTCACACAAGAGTATGCACTTTGGGTATTTAAAATGTGTATATAAGCCTGTAAACTGTATGTACTAGATTGTACCTTATGTAACTATGTTTGAGTTTGGGCATACCACACATTGCTTCTTTTGTCAGATGCAAAGAGGTAAGACAAATTATGGGCTCATGAGAGGGTTTTTTTCTCTACCAGTGATAATGATGGTTCCCAGTCTTAATGAAATAAAGATTAGATTAGAAGGTTACTTAAAAACGTATATCCAAACGTATATCCAATTTAAAGATGCAAAACTCTTCCACCAATTATGAACGTTTCAGGTATTGCTTCAGGAATGCTTTTGCTTGTATGATTTTGAAACTGCAAGTTGACACTGGTTGACACTGGTCACTACATTTTCTAGATGTAGTTTTTTCTTCTACCTTTCCTACCCTTTGGGAATTTGCCCCAAATTTATTTGATTATGTATTAATTTTTAAAATCAGCTTGACTTTATTTGGATAATGTCATGTAATGTAATATGTAACGTGATCCCAAAATAGAACTGGTATGCAGACTACAATTATTTTCTCATACCTCATACATGTAATTACTCCATGAAGCCTATCTGAGTCTGACAAAAACATCTTATGCAAATTTGGTTCATGTGAGGACAACTATTTGTTTTCATTAAAAAGAACCCCGCCCTTACCTTGCAGCCCTTGCTCTTGTCTGTGCTGGTCTGGGTGCTAGCAGCGCAGTGACAGGCAGGCTCGGGGTGGTAATAGAGACCACCCTGCAGACCAGAGCTGTGGCAGCACCCATAGGGAGAGGGGAAGTGGGTGTACCAGAGCTCATCAGACAGGGGGCACTTTGAACAGGGGTACAGCAGGCTTTTACCCTGGGCCTTCTCCACACTCACTTTGGGGTTCCGCATCCATCTCCGCACCTGTGAGACAAAGACAGAACATTGACAGTGTAGTTTTTCTTTGGAGATGGTCCTACATGTATTTTTTTTAAGCCAATACAGATATCCAATATTTGACTTGCTGTTGTGGCTGATAGAATCCATAGCAAGAACCAACAATATGTTAAGTTATAGTCAAATTAACAAACTTTTCACTTTTGTAGAAATTAACAGCCTGTATTTATCTGGGATATAAAATAAATTGTCACATGATTGTGTAAACATACATTCATTTTAGCCTAATTGCTCTTCTATTTCCATTTCACTCATCTGTTCAAAAAGACAAATCCGATGCAGTGAGGACAAATTGGGAATAACACATCGACACGCAGACTGGGGCAGTGCAAAAGAAAATAATGGTGCCAAATATCAGCTACATTTTCAGTATCTGACTGATACTAATAACTGGGGACCCACTTCACTATCACCAATAACTGATAACCCATCCCTACTTTTCTTTGTCATTATGTGTATGTAAGTGCATCTTGAGTAGTGTAGAGCGTTACATTCTCATGCACAGACGGTCATTGCTGGTAGCTGCAGCCTTTGATCAGGGTTTGGCTCATGAACCTGATTACATGTCAGTTCAAGTGGAACACAGCCTGTGATGCACAAGAGCACTTCAAAGAGCTAAGTTTGATCACAATGTGTTTTACTTTGTGGAAAGGAGCTCAAATGCACCATGCACCTGTCACATGGTGAGGAATAATGAAGCTATTTCAGATATGGCAAACTCATTTAGGTGAATCATTTTGATTAATTAATTTGAATGACAGGTGTTGAAAAAAATCTCGCACAGACTACATTTACTACATTGCAATGTGAGCCTGACAAAATAGTCACCATGCATCGCAATGTTACGAATCACTGAGTGTTTTGAAGTTTTTTCACAATGACTTCTGAACTGAAAGTATTCAGTCTGATGGTTCATGCCACAACTATTGAATTTATGAGACTTTGACACAGTGAGACATTCAGATTTATCCTTGATAACATTTTCCACAGCAATTTATACTGCAGTGATTTGGCACCTGCAGGTTTTATGTCAGATGCCCTTTCCCACACTCATACAAAGGCATGGGAATCAAGACCAAATGTAAATTGGTTTATGTGATCTGCATTCAATTGAATATTTCTCAAGTCATTTATTTACAACCAATAGTGTAATATATAAATAATAAAACAAAATTAAATTATATATGTATAAACTATAGGGTTGTCAAAAAATACACAAATACTTACATTGACACTAAAATTAGTACTGAAACTAGACACTCACTTGAACAAGTACATAGTGAAACGAATCACATAATTTGGAACTTTTCTAAATAGTTTTAGAATGTCTTGATCTTTATCAGAAAACTATTATTTTGTTATTAAGAGAGCATTTTATTGTTTGAAAAAATTGTATTATGATAACTGTGATATCAAAATTTTCCTTATTATCAAAATCAAGTTCAATATTTATATATTTTTTGTATTGTGACAAACATGCACAATCTCCTCCCTAACCAGGCTGGCTAAGTCTTCCCAGAGCCGCCCCTGATCCCCTGTATAATAACTACACACAGTGGCCAGTGGAAAATGCGAGCCATAAGGAGCAGACTCATGTCGTCCCCGTCCCGCTGTGAGGGGTGAACGCTTTGTAAACACATTCTACGGGGCAGCAGCGGCCTGTCTGACCACGGCCTGGACAGACAGCTGCTCCCACCACCAGAGAGGGAAGAAGGAGCCAAACAGCAAGTCAAAACATGTCCAAAAAACAGTCCATAAAAACAACAACTCGGCCCCGGAAATACTACTATTTCTGAGTCATTCACTAGGTTTACATGCACAGAGAACTCCAAATTCAAATAGTTTTTGCCGCCAAAACCACTCTCAGACCACTCTCGGGCTACAGTACATGAAGGTCAAAGAACCAAATGTGCAAACCGGGGGCTAAGAGACGTTTAAGTGCCTCTGGTAATTTAGCATTAACCCCAAAAACTTTGCAGCTATAATTGCTGATACAACAGCTATCGTACATATAACCACACCTTTGGCAGACAAGATAAGCAACATCCCAGTTACACTGAGCATCTGAAGGATCATGCAAGACTGGCTGTTTGAGAGAGGCTTGGCCATAAATCCATGGATTAAAGGGACATAAGTGATGATGTAACCAGTGATCAGGGCCGAGATATAAAAGAGTGGAGTTTAGATGGACATTATCTATTCTGACAGCTTCACTAAGCAAATCAATACACATTTTAGCACTGGACAAGCTGGGACATGCTTGTTTACAGTGAGAGCCAATCTTGGGCTTGATGGTTGTTCCAATATGGTAGAGCAAGTTAAGACGTTAGAAGTAGTTATTTGACTTAGATGTTTTTTCTAATGCAATTTATCAGAGATTGGGACTGCCACAAAACTACTATAAATACACAATAGACAAACTTCATGAAACGTTTACAGTTAATATATTACCAGAAATTAAAAAAATAAATAAATAACTAAAATGGTTGCCAATACAGATACTGGCATTGCACTGGTACTGGATCAGTAATTAGATCAGGTTTGGGCTAAGTCGTGAATGTGATAAAAGACTATTTACTCTTTTTCAATGGCTAAAAAAAAGCTGCATTGTTGCATCTTGGTTGAAATTCCCTGGTAACAGTTTTACATAAGCCACAAAACGGATGCGCAGAAGAGCTTTATACATAATTATATCTCACAGGCTGGCCTATCCCAAGTAATAAAAAACAACACACAAATATAAGTGTCCTATGGCTCACTCAATCTCACACACATTCATTGATTTTGTATTCACTTCTTTTTGTGTCTGGCTCAGAGCTCTGTACACTCTCATTATGTGATTAGACAAATAAGGAGGCAAACAAACTGACCATCAGCAGTAGCAGTGGGGATTCTGTTCCATTTGGGGCAGTGTGCTGATGCAGAATCTCCCCATTAGATCATCTCTGCCATGTGAATGTGCAGTTTAAGCACAGTGTATGCTAATGTCACCATCTTTGCTGAGGAGGCAAGCGTGTCACAACAAAATGGGAATGACTGGCGCTTTATTGCATTATTTGAAAACCTGTATAAAAGTCCAGTTAGATATATATGTATGTTTACTGTTTGGACCGCACTGGGTGAATTCAAGCTGCCACTATTCTTCCTGGGTGTTTACATAATATATAGATGAAAACAGATTTACTTAAATAAATTGAAGCTGTAATGTTGTTATACCACTCATCAACCTGTAACTTGTTCCTCAAAAGGAAAAGTAGTTTGTTTATGTTAGAATAAATGAAATTCTTTCAAGGAGCAAATGAATAATAATGAAAATAATTGACACCACTGCAAACACTCACTTTCTTACCAAGTGCAAAATACCTACAGTTTATCGGCTACTTTCATACTTACAGAATTATTAAATATACATGTTTGAGTTGGTAAAATCATAAGCAGGAGAATGACTTGAGTAAAGTACGTAGCTATGTTCCACCCTGAGTGCACATGTAGAGTGGGTGTGAGAAGAAGCCGTGGGACAGTGAGAGCAGCAGCCTGGGCCTGTGGGAGTGCATGTGTGTTTGGGAGGGGTGTCAACACAACACAATCTGCCCCTATCACCACAGTAACCCACGGATCGCTAACATACTGTGCACCTCTCCAAGCACTAAATGTCCACACATAAAGTATCATGATCAATAAGAGTCTATCTATCTATACATACATATATCTATACATCAATCTATATAGTCCTTTTCCACCTCCATTAGGCCCCCAACACACTTTACATTAAGAAACCATTCATACTGTGTTTGCAGACACTAGGGGCACTGGGATAAGTGTCTTGCCTAAGGACATAACAACAGCATACTCTTGGCATCGCTGACCATTGTAGCTGTGGGAAGACATTCACCAACATATACTGCCATCCCTAATCAGAATTACAAGCAGACCATCATTTATTTGTCATCAGAATATAACAAAGCCAGCACATTTGTTTTCCTTTTAAATTCCTTTTCTTATATGAATTTCTGAGTAATGTTTACAATTTGGTATTTATAGCCCAGCATAGTCTGCTTATGCTCTAAAAGAGTATTGCTTCTCTACAAACTGCTGTCCATCTGACGCACCACTCACACAATCTTATTACCTTGGACTAAATATGACTCAACCTACCACACACAAAACACCCTTTTTGTGTGTGGTAGGTTGATTACACTGATTACATTGACTAATGGAAAAACTAATACATAGCCACATTCCATCATTGTTCAGTAAATCCAAATGCAATGCTTGTAATGGAACTAATTTACTAATGCCCATGTCACAATCAACACGGAGTCATAGTAATATTTTGGGAGTGTTTTTGAGGTATTTATGCAGAGTCTAAATAGAGAACTTAGGGCTAGAACAGTGCTAATATGTATGTATCTACTGGTGATTTTCAGATTCTACAATGTAAAGATGCCATACTCCCAGACGGGGCCAAGAGCCAGATTTCCCAATTGATTACATTGTACTTTCATAAAAAGGCAAATTCCCAGATCTGTATTAAACATTACTGGCCAATAGAATAATATTGTGATGTCATCTGAAACTCAGCAACAGAAGTCAACACAACCCTAACCTCTGGTCCCCTGATGTCTCATCAACTGACTTTATGTTGTCTTTTAGCACATCCATAAATTTGATGGTGGCAGCTCTAGCCTCAGTGTCCACTCATATACCCCTGCTATGTCATACCGTTATATGTCAAGCCTCTAGCTTTGGGAGAGAGAAGATTGAAAAAATAAATAAAATGCCCAAGTGGACCAATTTTTGTTTGTTTACAGACTGTGGGTGCATTCACACTTGCAAAATCACCACATCAAAATTGGGACTAAACTAGAACTAAACCTGGGACTCAATCTAGACTAGACCAGAACTAAACGAGGACTAGAGTAGGACCAAACCAAAGCTACATAAAGACTGAACTGGAATCATACCAGGACCAAACCAGGACAAGTGTGAAAGCACCCTTAGTCATTTGCCAGAATATAGTAGTTTAGAGTTGTGTGCCAAACAGACACATTGTTTTGACTGTCCCTCCTCTGTATCCTCATCAATAGTTGGCACTTAAAATGTTTTATTTCATCTTTGGGGACATTAAAATACCCCTCAAACATATTAGTAGAGTCTCCATCTCACATATAAATGATTAATGACCAAGACTAAGTGCCAATCTTAAAAGGAATCTGGAATAAGTGAAGTATAAAGTCTGGTTAATTCTCCATGTTGTTTTATGCAATTAAACAGTACAAAGCAAATTAGCCTTGAGACTGCACTGCCGCAGATACAATAACTCTTGTTGATATTGATTATAACTTGTAAGCCTTATTTCTTATGGGACATTCAATTTAACAGCACAGAGAAACCAATAACACAAGCTTATATAGAGGCTTAGCACAGTCCAATGACATCATCTTTGGCACTCTGTTGTGTTTACGAGCAAGCACTGTCACAACCCTAACAGTAAAAAAGTCTGTATTTGTGCATCATTTTTTGGACTCACCTTCCTCTTGACAAACTGAAAAGCGGAGCACTTTTTGAAGGAGAAAGCCGTCTTGTCCCCCCCTCCGGACCCCCCCGCGCTGCCGCCTCCCACCCCATTCATCAGCTTCATGGCCGCCACCGGCACTCCGCTAGTCTCCGTAGATCCCAGGGTGACGGACAGCGGGCTGGTGGGAAGCAGAGAGCAGAAACAAAGAGCAAGGTCATCAGGAGCGGAGCGTGTTGTAGTCAGAGGAGGAGAGGAGAGCGGGACAGGGGAGAGAGCAGAGATGCTGCTTATGTACGGGGCATGTGCGGTGGTGCTGAGGAGAGAAAGAGAAGAGGGAGAGGTGGAGGAGGCAGATGGACCAAATATGAGGGGGTGAAACTGTGATCATGACGGTAAAACTGTAAGAGAAGATTGTGAAAGGTGCATATGCTGTCTTATGGGAATTTTTATCAGATTGACCTAAAACTATAGATAGATGTTTTGATATATAACATTAACATTAACAATAACATGTTGTCTCACTATTTATGACTCTTCTTCTGGTCTTTCCTTATGGGTTCTACCCATATGTTCCATTTCTTTCCTTTGTCTAAACCATCAATTAACTTTATGATTTGTTAAATTTTGATGTTGTTCACTTCAATTAACAGTTAGAATAAAAAATAAAAAAAAATTGATAAAAATAAATTGATAAAAATAAATTACTTCCGTTTGGTTATGCCCCTGATTTAGCCTGGTTTTGTAATGACCCACATTGTTTTTCCTTACTAGAGATTTTGTTACAGTTAAAGAAAGACACTCAAAATAACTAAGAAAGATCCATAAAATGATAGGCCAATATTGTTTCATAGTCAGACTGTAGTTTTCGTATACCTTAACTCTTGCTAGTGTAAAGTGAGAAAGCAGAACGTGCAAATTAGGACTGTAGCCTAGAGGGAAACTGTGCCAGCTCCTGTTGCTGTTATGGCAAATTTACCCCTCGGTTTACAGCTCACCATGCCACATTGCATCATGGGACGCTGCTGAGCTGTGACAAGTCTATTTTAACCTGTATGCATTCGCACTCTTATGTATAAATCATGTTTCACGCATTCCTCCTACCTTTGTACCTTTGTGCTGGTGATGTTGGCTGGCTTCTAAGCAGACGATGCGATGCTAAGTCCCGTTAGTTACAGGTGTCCCAGATTTGAGTCAGAGCGAATGCTGTTCTGATGCTGTGCCATAAGAGCAGTGCTAAAGTATTGCTGATCTCAAGCCTGAAACTGGATTACTTTGGTGCGAGTAGTTTCAGCAAGTAAACAAACAGAGAAAGTGCGTGATTTAGCATGACGGAAAGGTGATGGTCCCAGGATCACAGCAGCAGCAGCAACAGCATCTCTATTTTATCAATGAAAAAGCCTCTGCAGTGAGCAGATGCGGCGCCCCTCCCCGCGCCTCTCTCTCTCTCATCTGAGCTGTCCGTCAGAAGCTCCAAGCCCCGCCCCCTTTCCTCCTCTTGCTCTGCTGCAGTCGGACAGAGGCTCTTCCCACTTCTCAGCTTGCTCACCTTTGTCCTGAAGAGATTTGCAGATTTGTAAACATACACACACGCACACACACACACGCACACACACACACACACACGCACACACACACACACACACACACACACACATAATCAATAATATATATAATCATGCTGTAATGTATAAGTGCCTTTATTAGTGACTGAAGTGGACCTTCAGTAGTCTATTTAAAATTTCTCTGAGTGACACTCCAGTTGATTTGATTTGTTATCACTGACCTTTTTCTCACTGCAGTTGAAGTCCAGTGGCTGTAATTTTGTTGCTAAAAATAAATATGGCTGCAAATGGCAAAACTAACCAAATGCTGCTGTGGAGCTGTGACATCATCTCTGGTTGCCATTCAAAATCTTTTATAAAATCTTGATGGATGCAACTTTGAGAAGGCTGAAATGTTCTGAAAGATGAAATCAGTTTTTACGGAAACATGTGTGAATGAAACAAAACACAACTTCAGATATTTTTTGATGAGAAAACATGACCATGATTAAACGATTTAACATCATATAAGTTGCGTAAGGGCTGAGTAAAGAATTAATTCATTCATTAATTCTGTTCTTCAGGTTGACACTGGTTCTCACACAGACCGCATCCTTCTCAAACTAAAATGCTTACTAACATGGCCAATACAATTTAATGTGGTATTAAGACCATGCTGGGTTCCAGCTATTGATAAATTTCACTGCTATGCCATTCACACTGCTCAGTCCTCACACCAGCTCAGTCCTTGTTATCTGGCATATGTCATTAGAGTTTATAATAAAGAAGCATAGCTAAGCTTGAATGGACTATACCTTAATATGTTGAGCGCTGAAGTCCCCGGGACCCGTACTGATGGTAAATAAACTTCTGCATTAGATATCCAGTGTCCCACCTCTTTTCACACTTCAGTTATTCCACAACAAATGCCCCTCTCATCAGACTGTGGGTTAGCTGGTGCTTCACACCAAGGAAGATGCACTTTTGCTTTTAGGAAAAACAATGACGATGCAAAAGTGGCTGTAATCAGAGCCAGTGAGAGGCACAATTAACACTCACTCTGTGGCAAAGTACAATGATTGGTGTAAACAGCTCCGCGCCACAGGCAGCAGCTTAGCATATTGTTCTATTTGAAGCAGCACTTATGATCATGGAGCAATTATCAATCTTTTTATGTGGCTTTGTTTGGTATACTTTTGTTAAAGAAGGCATTAAACAACTTCATTGAGGATAATTGATTCTATAGCGTTAATAATTGTGTTACCAAATCTCTTATGTAATATAAAAAGAAGTAATTTTGAGTCTGGCAAATGGATCGGTGCAGCACAGGCTTCAGTTAAACCCAATGGGGAATAGTTTCAAAACATGGAAAGTATCTTCTCTTAGAAATGACTCCAGATGCCATAGGCCAACAGGAAGTACCAACTTACATAATAGCAACAATTTTACTTGGAGGCTTTAAATTATTCTGTAATCCCCCAAAAGGCTTTGTAAGGATTGCTCGCTCCTCTTGTGAATATCAATGCACGGCATACACCTAAATAATTAATATGTCTGACTCTTAAATAGTTCTGGGAATTGCCAAAATGATAGCACAGTCTATAATTTATGTATTTTTCTCAAAGCAATTCTAACATTAACAAGCCTCTAAGAACTTAATGCTATGAACATGTGGGGTTTATGTAAAGTACACTGTTTTAAAACACATTGGAGAGTGTTAACAGGGGCAAGTGCTGATGATCAGATAGTAAACTTGCTTTCTGGCCAGTGATAATGAGGTCCACTGGGCTTACTTGGATGGTATACAGAGCTGACCTGGTGTACAGCACAAAAAGACCTTCTAATCCCTTCTAGCCCTCCACTCAAATAGCTCAACTTTATTCTTGTAGGGAATTTCACTACAGACTGCAAAGCCTAAAGCGTGGAATACATTTCAGTGTGTGGGTAGCTCAATTTAAAAGTGAAATGCATTCTAAAACAGAGGTGTCATGGGCATATGTTATGTAATGGGTATATCAGAGGTCAGTGTACCGTAGATTCCTAAGAATAAGCTGATTCATGGCACAAACATCAATTCTTCAGTAACTACATATAAAGTGCTTTACTTGATGCTTACATGCTTATGCCTATGGGTATAGCATTTTTGATATTTAAATGGAAAATTTTTTGTAACCTAGTATTATTTTTGAAAACAATATTATATATATATATTTAAAAAAATCCTGTCATTGAAACTACCAGTGGGTTGAAGAAGCTACATTGTGGGCCTGCACTTAAGGCAGTCCTTGAAAGTCCATACCATGCACTACAGTAGCTACCAATAAAAATGATTGATCATATTTTAGATTCTAAAACACTAAGACTGCATTAACCGCTCTGCAAGATATATGGCTGCACCTCATTTCACCCCTTCACACTGTGGGGTAAAAAGAGGTAAGGCAGTTTAGTGTTGATGTTATAGCATTGGCTACTACAGTATGCAAAATGATACCGTATGCAATAATTAGGCCTATGCGATGTGAGTGTAACATTAGCAGGAGACAGCAAGTGTAGAGCTGAGAGGGACGGGGAAATAATTACATTCAGAAAGAAAAAATGCCTGACAATTAAGTAAGCGGCTCATTGGCAAACAGCGTGACTCATACCATTATGTTATCAATATTGTTAGGCCTATAGAGTACCTAATGTATACCCAAGACACTTTTGTACTCTGAATTACTTCCACATTGAGTTGCATTATATTATAAAGTTAAAAAATGCAACATAAGAAGGAAAAATACATATGCACTCACCAAATTAAAGAGTTACTATACCAAAATACTGTACTCAGAATTAATGTTCTGAATACCTGTCTAACACTGCAGAGTTTTTGTTTCTTCTGTCCATGCCACTACATAGAACAATCACAGTTTGAGAACCATCTGAAGGTTGGTTGGTAGCCTCTACAGCTCCAAATTCTAGGCCCTGGGTACAAATCATCTTGGTAAGCTAATGCTGTCTAATGAAAAATGAACATTGTGAGGGGCCCCTCTCTGCACTGGGCCCTGGGTAAACAGTGCCCTTTAACCCCCCAGTCCGATGCCCCTGCTCCGCAGCACGATCACTATACAGATAGAGAACCCTGTAAATATTGTATGTGTATCTTTGCTCAGATATTTTGTTGGTCTTACAAATCCCCAGATGCGAGTCCCTGTCTTATGGTATGTGCTGTCTGTCCCTCCTCTCCCTGGACCAGGCTGTTCCGCAGTGGCACCCAAAGGTGAGCTCATTAGCGCAGCGCTGCCTCCAATTCTTACCCCTGAGCATCTGACAATACCATGCATTTAAACCTATGCTACTCAGAGGTTTAAGGCAGCAGTAGCAGAGGGAACATTTGCTCTGTGTTTCATTCTTATGGGCGTCTTTGTCAAAAACAGAAGCTTCTATTAACTCCAGTCACATTCATTAATTAACCATGCGTCCATAATCCCAGATACAGCAAAAAGCACATATGGGGAAAAGTACTGCTCTTTTTTGGAAGTTGTCTCCAAGGCTCAAAATAGTACTGCAACTTTGCACTTGTAACTGCAAAAAGCTGCAGTTTGAGTTAAACAGTGTGGGTTTGTGAGTAGGCAGAATTATAAATATAAGAAAATATGAATTCAAGCAGGAAAAGAGCCTGGAAACATAAATGTATAGAAGGATTTTGCGCATAGACACTGATCAAACATAATATGACTGATGACAGGTGAAGTGAATTACAGTCATCATCTTCTCATCATGTTAAATAAACAATTTAAAGGTGCAGGTGCTACTAGGGCAGATCTGTGGAGAGGCAAGTCCCCTCACAAAAACAATATATGTAAAATAGATAAGTCAAATGCCAGGCAACCAGGTGGCAGATTCCCTACCAGAAAAGTTACACAGTGTGCCTTTAAAGTAAGAAAAACAATCTAGTCAGAAAGAATTATACAGTAAACCATCACGCTCCATCTTGCTACATTCAGAAAACAGTTTTGAGATTGCACTTGGACTTTTCCTTATTCCTTCAGTAAGAGTCCTTATATAAACTCACTGACAGGTTGGTAAACACATTAAGTACCATTTGAAGTGTTTTCGAGGACGTCTGTCATTCTTTCTTAACTCAAAGTGATCCCAGGACCCAAGCCTGCTGAATCCATCATCTGCTAATGAGCGGCACACATTTAGCCACGTGCATTTGAAGCCAGTGCCAGAGACTGAAGGATGGAGCTTACAAAAAAAAGTCAGTCCTTTGGGAAATCCTCACATGCGAATGGAGAGATTTGCTTGTTTGCCTGGGCATTGTGTACATGTGCAGCCTGTTGAAGTGAGCTGTTTGGTGGGTGTGTGCGTGGGTGAGAGTGGGTGAGGGTGGAGGGAGGACGACCGTTGCCTCCCGTGGGACCCGGCAGGCAGCACTGCAGAAGAGAGAGGGAGAAGAGAGTGAAAACCAATTATACAAGAGCTCAGTGGTAGTTTCATCACTGGGCGCACTCAGCTAAAGCAAGAGAAGATGCAGCCAGCACAGACCTGACCTCCAAGTTGCAACATAGGCCTCACACTTATAATTAAAGGTTTTTCTGGAGTTCTGATATTGTGGAGACACATGGCCATGAGCCTTTTGCACTGGAGTGGAGTATTTTTTTAATATGTAAACTTTTTGCTCATCAATCAGTCTGTGTCACTCACCACCGTTTTGAATGTACCTGCTAATGTAAACAAAGGTAAAGATATTAACTGCTCATTGTCCTCAACTCTCTTTCTCAGTCTCGATTTATAACACAACATACTACGTTTAACAAAAAATGCAACTTGCTTTCTGAAGTGAATTGAACATGCTTGTATGAACATTGTATTTACAATGGCTGACTGCCTTGTGTGATATAAATTGGTTTGAACTGATAAATTTGGCCCAAGAGTAATTTAGATTTCCCTCTGACTGAAGCACTGGTTGGACCCAATGTGTCCTTATTAAAATAAACAAAAAATAAAAGTGGAAAAAGTTTTACAGAAGCAAACATATATAGTTTCTCATTGTTGTTTCCATTGCAGTAAGAAGAGTCTGTGTACGTACAATAACATCTGTAGGAATACCAATGACACTTTTGAAGATGGAGCCTCAGAACCTCAAAGAAAAGCTGTGACAGAATGCAGAGAGTGACTGGGTGACATTGCACAGGCTGCACGGTGTTAGTATTTTGAATAGGCGACCTCAAAGCCTCCAGCAGCAGTAGCAGCAGTACACTGACAGCACCTCTCATTCCCCAGGGGGTCCCATGGCACCAGCCCACAGAGCACAGCTGGGGGCACTTCCACTTTTCTTTCTCCCTCCACAGTCAAAGCAGGCCACGAGGCTTGAGGGGTGGGATTTTCTTAGGTGCCTACACTGGAAAATGAGTGGGGTTGCTCAAATTGCAAAGATAAATTTTACAACATTAACCTGACTTAGTTACGATTCTCTGTCCAGTTTAAGTCTTACAAAGGCAGCTTGATTGTGGCCGATGTTTTAATCACGCTGAGAAAACATGACTTTGTTATCATTTCTGGTGAAGCTCCTTTGTCAGGAATTCCCCTCCCCAAAACTTTTGGAAGGAAAATTCAACCATACACAGTTACAGAGCCTCTGCACTGTGGATGCAAGTGGATCGTGAGAGCTGCTTTGGAGGTAAGACTTATTCAAGATTTTACACGCTTTCTAGTTCCAGATGTAGTCATTGTAAACGCGTGTTTGTGTTTGCTGTCTTTGACATTAAGGGTGATGTCAGACTTGTTTCCATGAAACAAATTGTTAGCATGACAGTTCATCTACAAGAGTGTGGGAATTGTACGAAGATTTGAATGTGTTGACTCCACAGAGTCTGCAAACGTGAAAGAGTGATACCCAGAGAACTTTGCTGTAGCTGCTGGTAAGCTAACCAATATTACAACTTATGTTTGGTGATTTTGTGCAGCACCATTCTGCAAACAGTATCAGTTAAAATAAAAAATGTGAGCCAATACAATCTTTCAGAAAAAGGCAGGACTTCAAAGAACTGCCATAACACAGGCCGCAGATAACAAAATAAGTGAACCAACTCACTATTTTATTTTAACAGTTCCTAGAGGAACACTTCCTAGTGGAACACTTCCTAGTAAAAATATATAATCACTTGTATCCAGAGGGTGGTGTGAGAGTAGACTTTGTACCTGATGCCCTACCTTTAACTGAATATTGAGAAAGTTGAAGACAATTACATGGTGAGTACTCTTTCTGCATTTTCTGTATAGTTCACTGTGACTCTGTCCTGGTCTGGTCTGTTATTGTATTAAAGAGTAATAAGTGCTGTCAGTATATTTAAATGAGCACAACACAAAGCAGACAATATGGTAATCATGAATTATTCCTGTGTCCACAGGCAGAGACCAGAGCTTCTTCATTGGAATAAGTCTTCACAGGCTGTTTGTCACTGTGTGTTTGATTCATTTTAGACAATACAGGACTCTGGAAAACTAAACATTTTAAGGACATCTGATGTTGTATGTAGGCCTAGATGTAGATGTAAACTGAATTAAATAATAAAAAAACCACAATAATAATAAGTATAAAAAGGTTAATTTCACGATTAGGCAACATAACATCAATATGTGCATTCACATTTCAAAACATGAAAAAGTTATGTTTGTGTTATGGAAATAATATCGATATGAGGGCACTGAATACGTTTGAAAGTCTAAACATGATTTTATTACATGTAACCACTTACATATTATTTTTACTCAAACCCAGCAACTTTTTTCTTTCAGTGTAAAACTGGTAGAAAAACTAACACACAATTTATGTTTGAGTTACTTGTAGATGTTGGTTATGGTAGCATTCAATTAAAGGCACTATAATTAATCTCTACGATTTAATTCAAAAAATGGTTGAAAATGGCATGGATATTCCTCACTTCCTTAACACAGTACTGTCATTCTACTTGTTCACCCCGATTAATTTATTGTAGTGAATAATTTATGTTGCACAACTTTCAGAGACCAGAGAGGAGTTTTGCCGTCACTGGAAAGCTAAACAATTGGCATGCTAACAATGCACTTCCTGATTCACGGAGGATAAAATTAGATGCAAAGAGCAGACATTTTGACCCTAAGAGCTACTTTTATAATATAGTTGTAGTGGGGCAAATCATTAGCTCAACAAGGACAAAAATTTAACATACACAACATATCAACAACCACTTTTAAACCTTGAAGTTGGGGTATAAACTTGTACTTGCACCTGTACTTCATAAATATTTTTGATAGCATTTTAATTTTAATTTAGAAATGAACAAAATATGAAGTACACCCTACAATTTGTAATCTATACTTTAAAGAAATGTTGGAACATCCTGCAGTAACTGTGTCATGAGTTGTACAGATGTGGAGATACTGTTGCATGTGATGACTGTGGTATGCATATTATCTAAAGGTGTGTGTATAATATTACAAGTGGCAAGGAGAATAAGCAAATAACATTATAATTATTAACTTAATGCAAATTAATCCTGGCACATGCAAGTATAGTCTAGACTTTTTAATTATTACAATTAGCTGTTGACCACATTTCTAATAGTTTCTGTTGTAGCTGCAACAAATGTAAGGTATGTGACCTAGGTTCAAAAGATAGCAGGTCTCAAGACAGGATGGTGAAGAGCATGTCATTTAGCATGAGACACTTATAATACACATCTTTTATCTGTTAAACCATGTGAGACATTCTGAGTCTATGCAAAGATTGTATTTGTCATCAGTCAACTGGAACAAAATATGAATAAAACAAAGCCAAGACATGGTTAGTCATTTTATTCAAGAACTTCATGTCTTCACTCTGTAACACATCCTCCCAATTATGTAATCTCTTGAACTCAATTCCAATAATAGTCTTGAGAATTGTGGTGATTTATTTTCACTATTTAGAAGTATATGGTATAGCCTGAACTTCTTAGATTTGGACACAAATATGCCACTTTCTTATTAAACCACTTTTTCAAGGTTGAGTGTTTGTATGATTCCACAAATGTGAATGTTGGCCACCATCCACTGCATTCTAAAGTTCTTTATCTGCATCCGCTTAAATGCGTTATACATTTTTTGTGAATAACTTTTAATGAGTTCAATTTAAGTATATTTTTGGATTCTGCTGTTCTTGTACTTTGTGCTGCAACACTGAAATTTCCCCTTTGTGGAGGGGTTCTCTGATCTTATCTTAATTAGCAGGGATTTATATAATGCAAAGTTATGGTCAATGACAAATACTGCATTTATGTTTCATCAAATTTGAAAATTCATTGATTTGACTTTGATGTACTAAGGCAGAAG
Source organism: Periophthalmodon schlosseri (assembly GCA_000787095.1). Taxonomy (NCBI): domain Eukaryota; kingdom Metazoa; phylum Chordata; class Actinopteri; order Gobiiformes; family Gobiidae; genus Periophthalmodon; species Periophthalmodon schlosseri. The sequence goes on from KN472513.1 coordinate 20,427, forward strand.
TGTGAAGTGAAACTCAAACTAGGACTGTATGTCTCCTTTCTGCAGGTGTGGAGGATGTTCTTGGGCTCTGTGTTACTTAGCTGCTCCTCTCTCTGCTGCAGCTGACAAGAAAGTGCTACATCATCAAAAGTGAAACTCCTCTCAGAGTGTGTATAACACATACCTGAGCACACACCTCACCGTTAGGAGTGTCTGTGTGGGGCTGGGCCGAAGACACACAGAAACACTGTTCAGACCAGGAAGGAATGTGGTAAGGCTAATTCTGTGTTTACAAAGGGCAATGTGTTGGATTAGGTACAATCTAAATGAGATAATACAGTGAATTGTTTTATGCCAAACATCACAGGCTACATTACAGATTGAGCAGAGTATTTTTTTTTATTGTAGGGCCTGCCACCTGCTTGTCTCCGGGGAGATGTTGCTGCTTTGTGGATATTCCACAGTATGACTTTAAATTATGAATTTGTCTTGCATTCATTTACAAGATCTGGTGGTGCCATATTGCGGAACATTTCAGGCATAGCAATAGCATTTCTATGGAGACAAGCAGGTGACAGTCTCTCCAGCAGAGAAGATACATGGTGTACCTTTAAGATAGTAAGATAGTAACTAGCATTATAAAAGGTCTATTATTCATTTAATTTTTTTTATTAACCAACTTCAGGACATAAATTTGAAGGAAAACTAAACTTATGTGTTATTTTTCACAAGTACGATAACAAAGTCCAATTAACAACGATGAGATAAACAGTACACACGAATCCAAAGAAATAAATCATGAAAATGTATGTCCGCTCTCCCATTTGTTCTGAACAATTACTCCAAACCTCATGATTTCCCTGTCAGTACTGACCTTTTCAGCTCTACAGTCTGCGGGACATGATTGACAGTGAGCCAAAGGGGCTCTTAGCTGTGTATGCCCCACCTGCACCCATCTCCAGGGACGCACTTTGAAGGGCAGCTTATCATACCTCTTCAATTCGGACTATTTATTGATCTTATCCTGGAAATACAATGGCACATTTGAAATAATAATACATAAATAATCTCAAGTGGATTTAACTGAGCCTCACAGTTCACTTGGGTAAAAAACGATTGCTATTTTTGTTGACTGTCTTTGGCAGAATAAACAAAAGAGTTGGAAAGAGGGAGAGTTAGATTAATGGCAGCATCACCTCATTCCACAAAAAGATTAAGACGCTATTTCCCTATTCCTGGCTCCTGGGAATAATGTACACCATTTTAATCACCCAAATGAAGTAGATTCTATCAAAGGCTCTCAAGCACAATGGTCTGTTGCCAGGCAGGACATCTCAAAGCAGCCACTGACAGTATGAGAAGGGGGGTAAAGGTAGTTTGGTCGGCATAGGGATGGGGATGGAGTGGACGCTACTGGCTGAAAAGCAATAACCTAAGCCACTGTTTCTCAAACTGTGGTGCAGGTGGTCATACATGATCTGGAGTTCTCTCTCTTTTCGTTTACTTTTGAGATCAGAAAGGCTTTTTTGGTGTATCCCCTTTGAAGACTTGGACCTTGTTTTCACCCTTTTTGCAATGTCTTTTTGATGGTGTCAAAGTATGAGAACCGCTAGCCTTGCAATCAATGTTGCAAGCTTTTGGTGAAAAAATAGCCAGACTATCGGCTACTTCTCAAAGGTAAATAACGTTAGTAAAAGCAAAGGATCCACTCATTTGATCCACTGATTGCAGTTGCTGAAGTTGTTTTTATACCCAGCATTACAGTGATACAAAATATTAGATAAATGGATGCAGTACTGATCATCACCAGTGCTTGGAAGTATAAATACACAGGCTATATGTTTTAGTTACTTTCATCAAAAATAAGGAATACATTGCGTTTCTTGAACATGCAATGTATGCTTTGAACTACATGGTTTTGAGTGAGAAAAACATCACTGTTGTGGTGAGTGCACGTGTGATTTTTTCTTCTCTAATTTGTGATAAACAAATGCATAACTGGCATGTCATGTTTTACACTATTTATTGTATAAGTGAACATATTGTAAGTAATCAGAGTACAGTACTCTGATTGACCCACATACTCTGTAACTAAATCATATTCAAAGTATTCTTCCCACCACCGATCATAACAGCATAAGTTACTCCATGATCTATTGATTTTTATGTCATCATAGTTTTCCCAGTAGTACACAGAATGTTACATTTTCTAACCCAATTGCAAATAATGAACATTTAGCACTAATTACATTTGAATAATCTTTCTATTGTCAAAGAATACAACATCTTTTAGCAGGCCACACACTATAATCAAAGTAAAGCTGTTCATTATAATACAGGCAGCTGCTAATGATTCCACCCACATCCTGTCAAACAGCAATGTCATTTTCTACACTACTCAATCCGCCTCCACCTCAGCTCCGCCTCTTTGCTTTCAGGGTCATTTTTCTAGTAATATAAGATATTTTCATCTAACGTTCCACTTGTTGCCACAGGGAACTTACAACACTTCAACACTTCACTTTTTAAGTGTCAATTGGTTTGTATGCTTCAGTTTAAACTATACCAAAAATTACAGTTTCTCAATATTACTACAGTTGTCAATCATCCTGCATAGAAAATAGTCAGGAATTCACAAGTAAGGAATAATAATAAGGTTTAGTGTAGCATAAGTACTTATTTTTTTCAAGTCAGACAATATCATGATGCAAAAAAAAAGAGCCAATGATGTTTATGTCGAGAGCGGGACAGAATAACTTCTACCTGATACTTAAAATATACCCCTTTAAACATACCAAAAAGAGACAGTTTTTTTTGGGAAAGTCAGTAACTAATAAAAGTTGTCAGTGTTGGAAATGAAAACAAACGTGAGCTTTGTGAGCCATACCTTTTAAAATAGCCAGTTGTATCACAGAGATGCATTCACTCCCCTATTTCTGTCTTAAACATTTATAAAGTTTGGCAGAACAGACCAAACATTTGGAGTTCATTGTCTCTCCATGACTGGCATCCCTCCCTCCCTGCAATGTCCCAGCCCTGTCAGTCCCATTGTATGTGTGGCAGAATTCCAGTTTTTTTCCAAGAACAATGGGAATCTTGGACTTCAGAGGACGATGGGTCTGTGATAAGGAAGTGCGCGGGAGCCAGAGGAGCGCAGCGCAGACGTATGGGGACTCTATTTACAGAAGAGCTTTGTTTCAAGCTTTTGTCTGTGTGGCAGCTCATGGCATGCCAATTATTTCCCTCACCTCCATCTGTGCTGCGTGCATGATTCATAGAAGACATTCAGAAAGTGGCCGGCAGAAGTGTGATGTCAGAGTCACTGCAGCATCAAGCAGCAGCAGTACATAACAGATTTAACATGTGTGAGGGATTTGTCATTGTAACGGTCACAAAAGAAGTGCCAACCTTGAACTGACAATGGATTGTTGTAAATGTAACTGCAGCTGTATGGTATCCAAAACTCTTTAATTAAACTTATCATACTCAACAGATTGCTACGGGTGCTTTGAACAGTGCTAACATCTACACTACACGAAAACATAAGTTGGGTGAAAGTTTCTAACAATGCAAAACAAAAAAAAAATTTAGTCTACTTTCATGAAATGTATTGTCGTCTCTTTCTATTTAAATTTAAACATTTTAAGAATGCCACCGTTCCACTTTGTCTCCATGGGTTGGCCCCTCCCTATCTCTCTGATCTTCTGTCTGTCCATGTTCCCAGTAGAACATTGAGATCAGCATTTGTTTGCACTGGCTTTTAATGGGACTCTTGTATTGTATTGTATTGTATTTGTATTGTTCTATTGTGTTGCCTTTGTACAGCACTGTGGGCAGCTGTGGTTGTTTTTAAATGTGCTTTATAAATAAATTTGACTTGACTTGACTTGACACGAAATCCAATAATTTGCTTTGGATCAACCATATAAATAGAAACAGATGACATAATAATTTACTTGTACACTCAACATTTTTGAGTGTAAGTCAATGGACAACCTGTTGCCCATGCCCTGTTGCCTGTTACCCAAAATTCAATAAAAAACAGCAACTTACAACTGACAAATAGCTGTAACAAAAGATGATGCAACATACTGTATACAGCTCTTTTTCTATTACCATACAAGCACAGTCTACCAAGTGTCATTCCAGATGAACTACTGTCACTTCATCCAAATAAGGCAATCTTAGAACAATAGAAGTCCTCCAGAACTTTCCAGACACGCAGTTCTACTGAATACTGCAGCGCCTGCCCTGTCGCCTCAGGTCCAGATTGTCCTTTATCGGTTACTTCCTGCCCCGCGGTCAGCTGCTTCCTGTCTGGCGCCACACCAAGCGGCCACAGCTCACCCCCCATGGTCAGAAGAGGCCGGGAGCGCGGGGACAAGTGTTAATGAGAACAAAGGGGACATTCCCTCGTTCAACATGCGAGGGGATTCGGAAACTGAGCAGCACATTGTAAAATCAGTTTAACACCACATCTGCAGGGAAAGTCCAGAGGTGTACAGGGTCATTGTATGAGGGCTACCTTAATGGAGCTCATTTATGTGGATGAATTATTATTATTATTATCGCTAGGTGTTTGTATGTGTTACTTTTAGATTCACTGTTGAGCATTTGCTGCTACTTATTCACATGGCTTATCTTTTTCTCCTCAGTGTTTAACAGATTTTTAAAACCTGCCTCCTGTATTACTTATTTGTTCTTTTATTGGTCCTTTAATGTATTTATTAATTCCAAAATTTAAACAGAAGAAAATGGATGGATGGATATTACATTAGGAAACAAAAAAACATAGATTTATTTAAACGCATCCTTTGGGGTGCATACATGTATAACGGCCAGTAACATAGCGTAGACCAGGTTTGTAGTAAACCACACGCACTAAACATTTGCTATAAATCCGTAATTATAAATTATATAGATCATCTTTGTAATGTCCCAGATGAATGCCATTACAACATGTTAGTGGAGAACTAAAACATAAGCTTAAAAACATACACCAGCAACCTCTTAAAAACACAGATATCACACTTAAAGATGCCATACATTTTCATCAAATACACATACAAGCAGAAATGTGAGTTCAAAGTGGAGTTGTGATGAATGGTGTGAACAGAGCTACAGAGGAGGGGGCATTGTGCTGCCTGTGGATGCAACAGTGCAGAGGCAGATGAGTCTACGGCACAGGGCACACAGATAAAGAGACTTGGATATGAGCCCTGGTCTGTCTCCTCAGGGGGTGTGGCCTGATTATTTTGTTCACACATGTGCAGTATATGGTCCTATAGAGCGACCACTGACAACGGGCTAAACCACCAGTCTGTATGTTCTTAATAACAAAGGTCATTTGAAGTTTAGGAGCAGAAGCAAAATAGATGTATCATAGTCTGTTTAATGCATAGAAAGGAAAAACAAAGTCGCAGTGACATTTGAGTATAGTTCAAGACACATCTTCTGTTATGACATAAATGAGTTTAAAAAATGTCCACCTTCACTTAACCGTGTCAGGCTCCTCCCTTCTGCTGTTTTCCCTGTTGTCTCACCATCCCTTCTGTGTTGTCTGTCTCTCCTCCCACCTGGGCGTCGGCTTACCTGATCTGACACCTGGCACGCCTAGATCCAATTTCCCTCATTACCTGCAGTATAAGAAGCATGGTTTTTCATTCAGTCCTTGCCAGTATCGTCGTTGATACTTCTCCAGTTAGTAGATGCGTTTGGCTCCACAAGAAAAGTTCACTTTTTTTTTTGTACTATAATTTTTGTACTACAATTGCTTTGTCCTGTGTCCAGGTATCTCTGTCATTATTTTTGGAAGCTCCCTGCCTGTCTCCTTGCTTGTCTACCTGCCTGCCGGTCCACTTCCTGTCTGTCTGCCTGCCTGTTGTTTTCAACCTGTCTACATGCCTGCCCGCTAACCAGTCTGATGCCTACCTGCACCCCTGGACCCCCCCCCCCCTACTAACCACATTCACCTGATAACTAGCCTGAACAATAAACAGTTGAACTACTTACAACTTGTCACTTGTGTGCTGCTTTTGGGTCCTAAGTAAAACCGTGACAAACCGGAATAGTTGGGATTACAAGTGTGTTTTCAGCTGCTCTTCAGGAATGTCCTTAACACATGGCGGTGGGGCTGTGTTTGCGGATGTTGCAGTGATATGCTATCAGCTCTAGTCGATGACCCATCACAGCCACGTCCCTGTATCTCCCGGTATTTCCTGTCCTGCATTTTACTTTGAGCTTGGTCTAAATAAACCTGCTGGGACAGAGTTCAGTGTTACTGCCACAGGCTTCATTTATTATCTCCATAAAGATCAATAATGTCACTAATATGCTGTAAAACCTCACCAGTTATGGCAACTCATCAACTCAACTCGACAGTAGCTCAGTTGGTAGAGTGCCCACTGATGCGAAGGTTGGCTAAGCGATCAGACCCACTGACCCACAGGTTGGCAGTGCAATTCCAGCTCCCACAGATGATTACTGTTATGTCCTTGGGCAAGACACTTAACCCTCCAGTGTCTGCGTACACTGGTGTATGAATGTCCGTGCGAATGGGTGAGTGCTTCTTTGATGTAAAACACGTTGACTGCTTAAAGGTGAAAAAAATGTGTCAAATAAGTTATGCTCAATTAGTTAACTCCACTTCACATACAATGAATTACATCAAGTGTAATGTTTTTGTTCAATTAATAAATAAATACAGTGTAGTAATGACAAGCAAATATAATGGAAATAACATACTGAGATAACGAGGGAAAAATGCATTTTAAAGCCTTGTTTATAACCACTTTTTTGGGTTATTTACAGTCTTTAGCGTTAGAATAATTATTATACTATGAGATAGGTAAATGACAGATGCACCTGGTTTCTATTAGTAATTACCATAAGCACAATTTACCTTTCATGTCCATTCTATTACCTGGTTGTAATTGCACATAAATACTGAACAAATTCATTGAAACTTGGAACTGAACTTACCCTCCTTTAGATGAAATCCCACTTTTTGACACTATATAGACCTATCCCACAGTCTAAATTGGTTGTGAAGATAAACAGTGTTGTTTTACAGTGAGATCTCAGAGATAGACTGAGTGCACTGAGCTGAAGCCCCCAGTGAAATACACCACTCTTCAATTCTCTTTCATCTTCTCTGCTCAGTCTTAACCATGCACCACGAGAGGCTCCATTTTGGCTACATACACACACTGCAACACACACACTGCTACACACACACACT
>KN472514.1:704-13179 GCA_000787095.1 Periophthalmodon schlosseri
TTTCTTAATAAAAATAAATTCTTTACATTTTGGAACAGTTTGTAACACTACAAACAAAAGTCAAAAGTTTGGACACATCTTCTCAGTGTATTTTTTTCTTTGAGATGCACTGATATTGGAATCTGAGGATGATTTGAAGCTTGGGCCGATAACCGATATTAGGCCGATATTTTCTCTATATTCCCATAATAAGGATAGACATCTAGTTTAACACAAAACCATTTTGCACAGAGACAGGTCTATGTTTATATGATAGTAACTTAACTATTTTTTTTTTTTAATATTTTAGATTCAAATTCCTCAGTGTAGCTGCTGTCTGCTTTGTGGACAGTGCTGCAAACCCTTCTCTCAATGAGCTTCATGATGAAGTCTCCTGAAATTGTGATCAAAACAAAAGCTGAAGGCTATTTTATAAAAATCTATAATCTAAAACCAGTTTTGAGTTATTTTGAGTTTATTTTTGTTTACTACACTCACATGTGTCATTCATAGTTTTAATGCTTCAGTGAGAATCTACAGTCTCTAAGTGCATTTTCTCAAAGTGCATTTTTTTAAAGGTACACTATGTAACTTTTCTGGTGAGGGGGCGCCACTTGTTGCTTGGGATTGTATTGCTGTGCCTAGAATGTTCTACAGTATGACGCTAAAGATTAAAAAGCATGTATTGTTATTGTGAGTGGGCTTGCCTCTCTATAAATCTGACCTGTAACTTGGCCTGATGGTGGTGTGGTGTCACCTGCTTGTCATCATGGATATTCATCCATAGTAAAAGACAAAAGTAAAATCTGTCAACTGGACAAAAAAAAACAGCTGTAAGAATGAAGACGTTTGGCTGCTCATCCAGGCCACTTCTTCAGTTCTGGTCAGATTGTTGGTGGACACTGCCTTATATCTACCTGAAGAGCTACACTGTGCCTGAGTCATAATTAGCATATTCATACAGCTCTTAATTGGTGCTTACCTACCTATTTGCATCCCAGCTAGCTTTCCTAACAAAAAAATTTGTTGGCAAAGACAATTCTTCCTTGAACAGGAATGGGGGCCTTAGACATCATCTTTCACCCATCTATAACTCCATCCCAGACCCAAAGCAAACAAAGGAAACAAAGAAAACAATAGAGGTAGCCAGGATGCCAATGGTGGGTAAGCACCCATTAAAAGCTGTATGAATATGCTAATTATGTCTCAGGCACAATGCACACTTAGTGTAGCTCAATAGCCCTAGCCTACAAACTGTAAACAACAGCTGTTTTGAGTTTCAGTGTAGTTAGCTCCTCCATTTAAATAGATATAAGGCAGTGTCCACCAGTAATCTGACCAGAACTGAAGAAGCAGCTTGGATGAGCAGCGAAATGTCTTCACTCCTACAACTTTTTTTTTGTCCAGTTGACAGATTTTACTTTTGGCTTTTATCATGGAGACAGATAGCGTTAATGCCATACTGTGGAACATTCATAACAAAGCAATAATATCTCCATGGAGACAAGCAGGTGTCAAACCTTGCACCCTCCACCATTAACATCTTACTTAACAACCTGAGTTCTGAATTGGATTTTAAAGATGCATCAGCTAATATTCAATTTCAAGCCTAATATATTAATATTTTGCTGATTTTGGTGATTTTCAAAGCAATATGTCGTTTACTCAAATATTATCTCAACTTTCAAATGAATTCTTTGAGGAGTGTTAGATATATTTGTTTTCTTTTTGGCTTCTTAACCTTAAGAAAGTAGATGAAGATTGATTTATTTGATTTCATGATGTGCAAAAGCCAGCAGAACGCTTCAGACAATGACTCTGTCTGCGGAGCTCTATCTAAAACAGATGTGATGGTGAGGCTCCATTAGTGTGCATACTGTTCATCTCAAAGCAGTTGGTAATGTGTTCTGTGGTGCAATGCCAACTCCTTCATGTGGCTCTCTTAGTCAGCTGTTAACCATCAAACTCAGCTTAACACAATATAAAGCTGTATGTTTATGATGAGTGGAGTCTGTTTGTCTTGTTGATCTCCGTATTGGCTCATGAAGTTCATGCATATTTGTCAATTCTCAGTACACAGCATACACACTGCAAATGATTAGGGAAAATATAAGAGATATTTTATTACTACTAACCTGCGTTAGTCGTAATAAAATATCTTAACAGCATTTAAGGTACAAATCTGAAGAATGCATACAGCTAGGTTTAAAATGATACAAGACATTTTAGATATTTTATTTAGTATTTATTATATTTATATATAACATATAAAGCAAAGAATACAGGAATTGTGTTCTAAATGTACGCTTTTTATTTTATTATTTGTTCAAATCTCAATATATAAAACTTAGAATTAGAAAATATTTTAAAAAGGGGGTACTTTACTTCTATGGGGTATTAAAGAGGGGATATTTTTACTTCTATGGGGTATTAAAGAGGGCGTATTTTACTTCTATGGGGTATTAAAAAGTTGTTGTTTTTTATTTCTGTGGGGTACAGAGGGGGTATTTTACTTCTATGAAACTACTGCACATCACATCAGGTTTGTCACGTTGCTGTGTACAGTTTTGTATCATGTTTTTGTATATTTATAGAGAATTGTCGTGTGGGAGCATGGGTGATGTAGGATTGAAGGCGTAGCATTGGACAGAATCTTACAGTTAACCATAAGGAGGGTTCTTATAGGGCCTGTGAGAGATCTCTAGATTACTCAAACATGCATGGATGACATCAGGCATGTTTTTGATAAGGGGACAATGTTAGAACATGGGGAAAAAAAAAACAAAAAACATTTTACATAATTTCCCCTCTTTAAGTAAAAGACTGAAAAATGTTATGGAAGGTTGATGCAGAGAAATAATAAAGCATTTTGGGATTGGTATTCTGTTTTTTTCTTGTAGTGTCTGATTTTAAGGACAATAGATATAAGAATATAAGGATAAAGAGGCTACTGCATTCACTGTTTTGGAAATATCCACCCATCCGCCAACCAGAGAGTAGCCAGTTCAAATCTAACTTGACACACTAGCAACCGTGTGAAAGAGTAAGCACAGCTGAATAAAGCAGGGAATTTAAAGACTGATTAAAGGACCTGTACCTGATTTTATTTATTCATTTATTTAGCAAAATTTGTCTTGCCCCAGTACAGATATATTGTATACACAATTTGGTCAATATAAGTCTGCCGTGTCCTGTCTGCATCTAATTATAAAGCATTTTACTGTCAGATAATCAGTAACTGTGTGCTAGCATGCTAGTTGTTCTTAACTTTACTGTCAATGCAAAACTCAGCTCTAGTCTTTGAGAGATGTGAAAGTGCTTATAAACTCATCTTGGTGAATAATTAGGATGTTCAAAATGCATAAGGTGAGTGAGGAAGAACTTTAGACCACTGTGTTTAACCCTTAGGTTTGGTTGGGCGCATTTGACTTTTCATTGGTTGATAATTTTGAATATGTTCATCTCAATGACATGAGCTTTGGTGAAGTGGGCTTTTTGGATGATCTTTCAACTCATGTTTAAACATGTCACATCAGGCACTGTATCGACATGTTTTGTACCATTAAGATAAGTATCTAGACATCTACAAAAAAGTTTTCATTATTATATTTGACTTTCTTCAGGTTCATTCTTTTCAGTTACTTCTGCTCTAAATGTTCAGATAATGTATGACTGAGTTAACAACTTTACTAGCCATTTTAGTTTTAAATCAAGCCTGATTTGAGTTGACACAAATGATGATTTATTTCCAGAATATGAAATAAAAGCGGATGATTTTGATTCTTTTAGTGCAGCCTGAGGCACGTCAAGAACTGGCAGCAACAGGAGCTTTGGTGTATTGTTATTTTTTTGTGTAGTATCAAAGACTATCTATACTAAATACTATAAATAATATCAAATATTATCTATATACTATAAATAGTATGAAATACTAATTTGTATCGTTGAGTGTAAAATATGCCATAGAAGCCCATACACTGCAGTTTTGTTTTGTTTTGTTTTTTTTGTTTTTTTTTCCTATGGAAACATAAAACATACATTTTTATATATGAACGTTTACAACTGAGCTCCTCACATTCCTGAACATGTCCAGGCTTTGGCAAAACACCAATGGAATGCATGCATGATGATTACATACATAACAATAGTGCTGAAGTAGCGAACAACAGTATATGTCAGTAAAAATAAATATACTAATACATATTTGTAATGTATAAAAGGTGGTGTTATTAATAACAATTAATAACACCACCACCATGGTACTGGCATATCCCATGGTACTGGTATATCCCATAACACTGGTATAACAGTTACCTCACTACCTGTCACAATATGTCACATACATCTCCAGATATTACTCTTGGGTTGACACGAGACAATCATCATAAACTGATTTGGATTTGAGCCCAAAGCTTCAGGCTGCTGACATGGAAGACAAGCCAGACACTAAGTTAAGAAAGGGGAGAGGAGAGACGAGAGAGAGGGGCTTCCAGCAGTTGTACTCCAGGCAGAGGTGATCGGAGCTGGGGAAGCACAGATGAGATCACAGCCTCTGATGGAGCAGAGTCAGCACATCTGACCGGGACTCATAATTCTCTCACAGTTTGAGGGAGTTTGAATTTGGCAAGTGGACTGGAAAATTCTGGAGTCATCAGCCTAACAATAAAAGTTGTGAGCTCCTTCCACCTATGCCACGTACATGTTTATTATTATATGCTTATTATGAGTTTATAGACTGTAATCAGAAATGTCTATCAGTTTACTATCAACTTTGGTGCAGAAAACTTAAAATTAATTAAAGGTGCACTAAGTAACTTTTGTGGACGAGACTTTGCCGGCTGCTTGTCTCCATGGAGATGTTATTGCGTTGTCTGGGATGTTCCACAGTATTATCTTTTAAAGTTTTCTTTTATTGCTTAAAATACCTTGAAAACCATGTATTCTTACTGTGAGTGGGATCAACTCACCATAGAGCTAACCAGTAACTTGGCCTCCAAGGAGATAAATTAGTTTAATACCTTATTTTGGAACTTTCCAGACAAAGCAATGGCATCTCCATGGACAAGTTAGCAGACCCTACAGCAGCAAAATGACATAGTGCACCTTTAATTAACTTTATTTAATACAGGGATTTTCATGTTTTGTAACTTCCAATAATGTGTATGTTTGGTGAAGAAGTGGTGCATTGAATAGTGTCTACGCCCTCTGCTGGTAAAATTGTTACCACTGAATAAAACAAAAACATAAAGAAGCACAACAGAAGTAATGTATGCAATGTATGCAATCATTCAGAGCGTGTGAGGTAAAGACTGACATGGACTTTTAAAACTACACAGGACTGTTCAAATGTGTGCGGTAAAGAGTGACATGGACTTTTAAAACTACACAGGACTGTTCAAATGTGTGCGGTAAAGAGTGACATGGACTTTTAAAACTACACAGGACTGTTCAAATCCTTTGATGGATCTTTTGGTAACTGTATTCTGTAACTGTATATATTATAAATTCACAATCCTCATAAACTTGCACGGATTTGAACTTTTAATCAAGTAATGAGCTTGTCTCCTCACTGTTCAAATCCTTTGATGGATCTTTTGGTAACTGTATTCTGTAACTGTATATATTATAAATTCACAATCCTCATAAACTTGCACGGATTTGAACTTTTAATCAAGTAATGAGCTTGTCTCCTCATCAAAAACATGAGTCAGCTACATCTTTATTAAACAAAACCCATTTTCAAGTGTCCAAACACCTTCACTACTAGCATGGAAGCCAGAATGATGCTTCACTGAAATATTGCTAGAATTGATGTTAAGTTGTTTCTTCTATGTCTTTATGCAAGAACAGTAGAATTACACAGATAAGATGGCAAGTTAGTGACTTAGCAACTGTGCACACTGTAGGTCAAACATGGCCAGCATGTTTTTGGAGGAAACCAGAGTACACCCAGGCAGACGCGAGGACACCCATGCAGACGCGAGGACACCCAGGCAGATGCGGGGACACCCATGCAGACGCGGGGACACCCAGGCAGATGCGGGGACACCCAGGCAGACGAGGGGACACCAAGGCAAACGCAGGAAGGAAGTCCCTGTCCAGGAATCCTTGCTGGACAAGGTTATTTCACTACACTCATCTCTTTCCTGAAGCTAGCTGCTATTGTATTTGGCCTTATTTAAAGGGCCTGTGATTTTTTTTCCCCATGTATCTGAGCAAACTATGTCTTGGCCCAGTGCAGATATATTTTCTAAGTAGCTCTTGAAATAAGTCTGCAGTGTGCTGTCTGCATCTAATTACAAAGTATTTTATAGTATATAGGTAATGAGGAAGTGCGTGTTAGCATGCTTATTGTTGTTAAACTCTGCTCTGGTCTCTTATAAACCCCTCATGGTGAATAGTTATGATGCTCTGAATGCATAAGGTAAGTGAGGAATAACTTTGGACCACTGGAAACTGTTTAAAATGAACTATTTCTGTTTTTTATGTTTTTAAAACAGTAAAAATCAGGCTCAGTGCCTTTGTTATAGTGATGTCTTGATTACCTTTACTACATACACATTACACATATATTATTACATGGTTTTAACTTAAAATGTGGAGATTAGCCAGAATATTTTGAATAGTCTGAAAGCCACTCCATTGGTACCACAGTGAAAAAATCCTCTCCTGCCCAGAAAACATTTTGTGTAAAAACAAACTGAAAACTACCTACAGCTTTCACAAAGGTTAGGGCTAGGGACCTTTCACAAAGATTAAGGCTAGGGACCTTTCACAGAGTTAGAGACCTTTGGCTATAGATAAAGTGTACTCTATAAGTATGAATTGGCTGCTCAGCTCTATTGCCTTAATGTATTCTTAGTTAGCTAATGTGAACAAGTTCCAAACATGGGCATGTGAATTATGTGGGCATAATTCACATGCCCACGTTTAATGCATATATTTCATGCTCGTTATGTTGTACAAAGATACGGCGATGTGTTTGGCTTGGGTCTGGTTTACATTAAGTCTCTATTGGCAGCAAAGTTGAGATAGTGTTAGTGTCGGAGCCGGAGGAGAGCAGGGGGAGAATGGCCGTGGCGTTCGTCCACATGTGAACACAAAAGTGCTGAGGAGGCGGAACAATGAGGCAACCAAGACCCTGTCTGAAGCTATTCAACTCAAGGCTTTTCCATTCACGAAGTACAGTTGGGTTTTATGGCTGGGATGGTTGCTACGGTAACACATCGCGAGCTCCCCCAGGTTCTGCATGCCAAACTTTATAGAATCATTTTGAGGTTTTTTTGAGCATTCGATTTGAAGATTCTGGTGCAGTGGTGGAATTCGAATAGCAGATGTGTGTTTTTGTGGAAAAAGGAGTTTCCATCAAGATGAGATAGAAAAGAAGAGAGGACCCAAAGGAGACTGCGAGGGTTTGAGGGCTAAATGTGGTCCATCTTTTGCATTGGAAACTGGTTTAAGCAGCTGTATTATGCAAAGCCTTTGGAGCTTTCTACCATGATATTATTTTGTTCCCTCATCAGGAGACCGGGGCTGGCTGTTTTCATTTAATTCAGACTGGGGGATATGACAAAAAATAAATAAAAATAATAATAATAATAATAAAATAAATACATAAATATTTAGAAGTCAGTAGTGACTGAAGGTTTTTTGGTTCCATCTGTAAAGGCCAATATCTCTGCACGGCTAACAATGTGTAGTGTGCTAACAGGTTTAGATACTAATCAATACTAAAACTAGTACTGAAACTAGATATTCATTTGAGCAGGTATTGATACTAAAAAGGTCACATAATTAGAATGATCTTGAGCTGTATGAGAACAAGTATAAGACACACAGACTAGTATACGCCCGTAGATCACTATGGAACCTACCTGGACCACTGAGGGATTACACAGATATATGGCCACATGAGAATATAAAAGAAAGTACTACCATTTAATGCTGAAAATCACATTCTAATCATAAAGAAAAATGAATCAGTATCGAGTATCAAGTCTATTCCTTAGTATAAAAATTGAGTTGGAAGTTTTTGTACCGTGACAACACTAACTTACATACACACATTTTGGGAGAAAATTAGGACTAAACTGGGACTAAACCCAGAACTAAATCTGGACTAAACTACAAAAGTCTACATCAGGACTAAACTGGGACTAAACCCAGAACTAAATCTGGACTAAACTACAAAAGTCTACATCAGGACTAAACTGGGACTAAACCCAGAACAAAGCCTGGACTAAGCTACAAAAGGACAGGACTAAACTGGGCTCAAACCCACCAACCAAAAACAAGTGTGAACAAAACCTTAAATATCCCGCAGTGCTAGCCTCGAGGCGACGGAGCATGATTTAAAGAGAAATAGATTATAACACACTTCTACAAAATGTCACATGTTTGGCTCATCTTGCTTTATGAATTACGACATCAGTCGAGTTGAGACACTGTTAAGGGAGGAATACTTACGCCTTCTTGCCACAGATAGAGCCCTTGTACCAGTTGCGGCAGGTGCTGAAGTACTTCTTCTTGGTGCCCATGACCTGCTGCAGGGCGCACATGTTGGGCCTGAAAGGAGAGGACATACACAGTTACAACACTAGGGGGAGATGGAGAGAAGGTACACAGAACAGTCAGAGGAGGAGATACAGAGGAGGCGGTGGAGTAAAGAGTGTTAATGTATTCAGTGTGGAGAGATGTGACAGATCTGAGGCTGAAGAAAGACTGGGGTCCACTAGTGAGCTGTTTGAGATCTGGGCAAATCAATATGAAGAGTGAAAAGAAGAAAAGGAAGAACAAAACATTCCAAATTTCAATGTTTCTAAAATGCAAATTCCCTTCATTAAAGCTACAGTATGTAACTTTCTGGAGGTACGTTAAACCAATGCTTTGAAACATTCTCCATGGACAAAAAATGTGTTTTATGGGATACTGTGGAATATTATACCTAAGGGAACATTTCCATGGAAACTAGCAGAAGGAGGCCCTCGCCCTGGCCAAATTAGAGTCAGGTTTGTGGAGATGTAAGCCCGCTCACAGTAAGGATGCTTTGTTACAAGTTACATACTGTGGCTTTAAACCATTTGCTAAAAATCAGTTTGAGATACATGTAGTTTGTTGTAGATTGTGACAATAGACTGTGTGACAAAAGACTGTGCAGCCCTCATCAAAAAACATGGACATGAATCCTCCGGACACTTAAAATCACCTTTATATTATAATAATATGGGCAAATGTATTAGATTGCCCAGCACTACTTTTAATGGCTTTTAGGAACAATACAGTATAGCATGTAGCGTAGTATAGCATAACATGTAATCAACCCATAAATGTGAGCATAACTGCATAACTTTATCAGAGTAACCAAAACTACTTCAACAAGTACAGTGTTACTTCACAATCATTAGGCTACTCAAGTACACATAGTTTACATTTAACATTTTATATTTTAAGAATATGACAGTAGTAAAAATAAACGTCAATAACTCCTAAAGACTAGATTATAACATGTTATAATGCTTTTACCTCCGCAAAACCCTTTAATATTAGTCTGTCTACACTTCAAAGCTCAAAATGCTCTGTTCCAACTTGTGATGTCATGTGGTAGTTTTCAAGTTAACAGCTCCTTTTACCTTTAGTTCAGTAGAGAGTCGGAATTACAGGGCTGAAATTATACAAATGGCTCTAGTGAAGGTGTATGGAGTTTAAAAACACAGTGGAGCACTTCCTGCATTATCACATGACATCACAAGGTGGAACAGAGTGTTTTCAGTTTGAGAGAAGAACTCAGCCTAAATATGCAGGGTTTTTGTGTTAAACATGTTGTGTGTTAAACACAACTCCAGGTCTGTTTGTGATGAGGAAACAATATTATAACACAGATCTGAAAATAGAGTCATGACGGCCCTTTTAAAAGTATAATATTTCTCCAGACAAAACTACACTAAATTTTCATTAAAACGTTACACTTATACTACTACCACCTTTGTCCAATTATACACATATGCTGACAGTACAAAATCCTGTTCTTACCCCTCTTTCCTGGCCCGGATGCGGCTATGTGCCACTATCTTGTCGTAGGCAGAGGAGTCCACATAATCCAGGGCACACAGCACCCAGAGGGCACACACTGTCAGGAAAAGCAGCTTCATCCTGGGGAAGATTCCTGTCGTCTCAGCCTCTCTCAGAGTGTGATGGGGCTGGAGCCGGAGGAGGAGACTTTATACTCACACGACCCAGGACATGGGGAGGAGTCACTGGAGGATACAGGGTACATGGAGGAGCTGGAGGTTAGACCGGGACTTACATCAGTGTGGAAGTGCAGGAGCAGAGGGACCTGTCCAAAATAATTAAAATACTTTTTTTTTTATTTTAATGTGATAAATTGTTTGTAGGGCTGTCAAAAGTATTGAAAATCAGACACTAATTGATACTAAACCTAGTATCGAATTAGATCCTCATTGTTCGCAGGTATCAATACTAAAACAAGTCCCATTGACAGGACAGAAATGAACATTAGCTGAATAGCTTTAGAATGATCTTGAGCTGTATCAGAACAAATATAAGACACATAGACTAGTATACGCCCATGGGCCACTATGGAACCTACCTGGACCACTGAGAGATTACACAGATATAAGGTCACATGGGAATATAAAAGAACTACCATTTTATTTATCTTTATTTATACAGGGGAACCCAATGAGACACTTGGGCTCTTTTTCATGGGTGCCCTGTTTAAAATACAATACAAGCAGAAAAAACAAAATAAACAAGTGTACATGTCCATATAAAACATTAAAAACAAGTGCCGGTGTGTGTAATAAAGTTTGTTACCAGATTATTAAATTGCGACTGTGTCACCAACTTTTTGCTTTTCCTTGGAGTGTATTCCATTTTTGAAGCAAAACAGCTAAAAGCCTCTTTCCCGCCTCAGTTTTGGTGCGGCTAGTCCTTAGATGCAGTCATGTGATCTGGTATTAAATGTTCCGATATCAGTGACTAACAAGCAGGTGAGGTATTCTGGCAGTTTTTGATGTAGTCCTTTATAGATAAATTTCATACAGTGTTGTTCTCTTCTAACAGACAGTGATGGCCAACCCACTTTTTCATAGAGAATACAGTGATAGGTTTAAATCCATCACCTGTAATAAAATGAAGGGCAGAGTGAAAGAGTGGATCCGGTGGTTTCAAAGCAGAGGCTGAAGTCTGCATGTACACCAGATCCCCATAATCCAGTACAGAAGTCTGTGTGTACACCACATCCCCATAATTTAGTACAGAAGTCTGCACATACACCGCATCCCCATAATCCAATACAGAAGTCTGCACATACACCACATCCCCATAATCCAGAAGTCTGCACGTACACCACATCCCTATAATTCAGTACAGAAGTCTGCACCTACACCACATCCCCAGAATCCAGTACATACACCACATCTCCATAATCCAATACAGAAGTCTGCAAGTACACCACATCCCCATAATCCAGTACAGAAGTCTGCATGTACACCACATCTCCATAATCCAGAAGTCTACACGTACACCACATCCCATTAATCCAGAAGTCTGCACGTACACCACATCCCCATAATCCAGTACAGAAGTGTACACGTAAACCACATCCCCATAATCCAGTACGGTGAGGAAGGTTGCTTGCACTATTTCCTTTCTGTAATTTATGGGATACAATATTTGTTTCTGTAATAAAATGATCATTTAGATTTTAAACTGTTACATAATTCTGAGATATGTTTTTTTAAAGGATATTTATTATTATGTACCATTTAGCGTATAAAGACTTGTAGCTTGCACGTTACTTAAATGTTTTGGGGGTTTTTTTAGAAAAAAATCATATACTTTGTTTTATTTGCATTAAAAGACAGTTTAAGATTTATGAGTGAATTTTGGATTTAATTAAAATCTTGTTGCAGTTTTAAAAGCACCTGATCAGCAGAGGGGAGCACTTGATACAAAGCAGCATCATCTGCATATAAATGTATGTGGCTTTCTTTTGAATTGTAACTAATAAAATTAATAAAAAATAGTAAAAAGTAGGGGGCCCAAAATTGAGCCCTGGGGCACTCGTTTAAAGTTAGAAAATCTGATTTAAAACCATCGGCTACTACTGCCTGGGTTCTGTTTGAAAGACAATTTTGGAACCAATCACATGTAGCATTGTCAAATCCAATATGCTTCAGACGCTTCAAGAGGACTGCATGATCCACTGAATCAAAAGCTTTATTTAAATAAACGGTAACTTGATTTGCAAGTAACTTTTCTAAAACTTTTGCAAGACAAGGTCATTTAGATATTGGCCGGAAATTGTTTACATTTTGTTTTGCCCTTATGTAAAGGCAAAACATGTCCCATTTTCAATAATCCTGGTATTACTACCATTTGAATTGATAAATTAAAAATATGTAGAGGTTGAATTAAACATGGGGCAGCTAGTAATAGAAGTTTTGGATCAAGGTCAACAGCTCTCTCCGCTCCA
>JACM01037561.1:0-19523 GCA_000787095.1 Periophthalmodon schlosseri
TTTTTTTTTTTTTTATGGATGTATTAAGATTATTTAACTACTCAAAAGCATTTTACTTATGAATATACGAGTACACAAGTAGAGATCAAGGGCCTATCGTCTATTAGCTCAGTGTTTACCAAATATGATGCAAACTAACGTAACGCTTACACTGCTGTCCTGTGTAGAATGTGGAAGTTGTGTAAGAAAACTAAACTTAACAGCGTTTTGCACAAATAACTGTTATGAATTGGTCTGGCGTATTCAAGTAAATGAGTATATTGTTGAAGCTGCGCATATCTGCCCATGACTTATGGCTAAAACTGTCCTATTAGTCTATAAATAAACACACACACACACCCTCACCTGATGTCATCTGTACAAACTGTGCTTCATTTGAATGTGTGGGTTGTTTATCCACCTCCGCTAAGCTCCTTTTCTTATTAAAACTACCTCTACAGAGAAAAAAACATCAAAAACAAGCCCCAAAACGACAAGCCGGTGCCTCTAGCTTCTTTGCGCTGCATCTTTTCCCAATAAAAACCCACTCCTTAACAGGCAGAAGTCGTCTTTTGACTGCACCGCTTCACCGCTACTACTTCTCTCCTTTCTTTATCCATCTAATACGTTTCTTGTGTCGCTCTCTTCATTACCGGCCTCTCCTCTGTAACGTCCACTCTTGAGTCATCACTCCCCGTTTTCTCACAGCCGGGTCAGTAACGGATAGCTGCATTCCTGGCGGCGGCCCCCTCTAAAATTTGAATCATGTGAGAAGAGCACGCGGCCACCTATAAAATATGCATAGTGTTAATTGTAAGCCGGGGTCATAGTTTAACAACAAAAGGTAACTTTAAACCAGTCTGAATCACAATGGGAGGTAAAAGCAAAGGGTAGATACGTATAAATTAACCAGGAGTCGATCTACGCACAGCTCAAATAAATGTGCTCAGGCTGCTGTATATATATATATCAGTTTTATTTGGAGTTTGACACAGTAGTGGATTTTCAGTCTGTACGTGCACAATCTCAAAAGGGGGTGTTTTGTTCAGAGGATCACATTACCTGAGCTGACAGTGTAAGCCACTGGCACAGACGAGTAAAGCCAGGATGTCGTTACGTCTTCTTCTTGGTAACAGTGAGCTCATTTCAAAGATCAAACAAGCAGGACTGGGCCACAGGGATAAGGGCGTAAACAAAAACTAAACATCAAGTGGAGAAAATGTATGAACTGAAAGGTGGGTTTATAGGTGTGGTAGATGTCAAACAGTCCTGGACGGTCTTGGACTGGGGTGAATGGATCTACATGGATGAAGTACATGGAGCGGGCAATATGAAAATAAAAATGAACTAATTGGGAAGTCTATTCCAGACCCATCATCGATTATTTTAAAATAGAAATAGAACTCTTCAGGGGGTCTTTTATGCCGACAGCTAGGTTTTGAGGCTAATTGGATGCCCTGCTGTGAAGTTAATATTTTTGGATTACGGAAGCGCTACGTTTCCTTTAACTTTCATTTTGTGCTACGGCTTCAAAGACTGAGATGTTCACTTTAATGTGTACAGAATGTAAGAAACAAGTAATTAAACATGAATACATTAATCTAAGTGTGAGCTGTAGCGTATAAGGGTCACATTGAAAAAATAAATGACGCGGGCACTACGAAAATAAAGTCCAAATTTTATGAGAATAAAGTCGTTATATTTTGAGATTAAAGTTGTAGCCAAAAAAAAGAACATAATTTTACTAAAAAATAAAGTCGACATTTAGGGGTTAGAGGTGAACACAGATTGCAAAAAACTGGTGCTTGAATGAGTGAAAAGCTTTGAAATGCTGGTGTTTTACATGTCCCATATGTTTGTAAGTTATTAGACAGATCTGCAGTGCAGTTTAGCTCCACCTCTCCACTCGTACACATCAGTCACAAACTGATGAATGAAGTGGGCTACACTTTCTCCTCGTGGAGTGACCGGACTCCTGCTTGGAAACAGCCTGCAGAGCGTGGAGCTCTCTGGGGCTCATTGGGCAGGACACAGGCTGTGCTCCGAGAGGCAAACAGGTGGAGGAGTCTCAGGGTGATCTTTACCCGTACTCCGCTTTTCTAAATGTGGGCACTTTGCACACAATTACCGTTCAAAGATGTGCTCACTGTGGATAACTTCAGTCCCTCTTTTACGCACCAGTTATAATGTAGCCTAATCTCTTGTTTCTGTCTCCAAATGTGCACAGTTTAGTCCAATACACAGAGCTGAAACTGGTTTTAGTCCCTGATCCTGAATTCTTTATGCTGAATCAACAGCACACTGTCTTAGCTTTTCCCAGTACAGTATTCGTAGATGTTCCAGGTAGATGAGCTGCCACTGCCTGATGGCACACTGCTCCACAAGCCCATAAACAACTGTAAACAAGTCCAGAAAGCTCAAAGCCAAGGGAACAGATTTGGTGAATATTATGCCAAGACTCCAACACCTGTATTTGGCTGTGGATTGGAGCACAGTCGGTGTCCTGCTATGCAAAGTTCTACATCCATCGTGGGTTTTAATTTAAGCTTTTAACTCAATGATGGCGAATTGCTCCTCTGAGTTTTAACGTTGATGTCAGCCCCTAAATCTTGATAAAATTATGTTTTATTCTCGTAATATTTTTACTTTATTCTCATAAAATTACGATTTTAATGTCGAAATGTTCAGTTTATTCTCGTAGCACCTGCATATTTGTACTTATACTCCGTCGTTGTAATGGGGAGAAATGTGTCGTATGTAACGTCATTTAACAAGACAAAACGGAACTATCCTGACCTCAGTTTGTCAGTGTCCAAATGTCTGACAGTTCACAGACCAGTGAAGTACGCCACGATCAGTAAGAACCTTCTTGCAGCCGATGACTTTGCTTCACTGCTGTTTACGGGAAGGAACTTCTTGATGAAAAGTTTAGTCTGCTTTAGATCAGGACCTTAAGGGGGGGGACATGTTTTAAAAGTTACGATTCATGAATTATGATTTATCAGAACATAATTTAGAGAGAAAAATCTTTATTTATTTTGGTCTTGAGGGCAAATGTGTAAAAATGACAGTGGTAGTAGTAGCCAGGTATATTTTTCTGTTCTTTTTTATTATTCCTTGGTTTGGTGGGATTGTACCTTAGATAAATCGAAAACAAAAAAGTTGAAGACAAAAAAATGTAAAATGCAGGAAGTAGCAGTGAGTTCTAAAACAGAGCCCCTCCACCTATGTCATCAGCTCTATTTTTCTAAACCTTTAAACATCGATTTAACAAAACAAAGGCGTTGTCAAACCATAACTGTTGCGTAACTGAGACAAGTTTTGGCCCTTGTTAACATTATGGTTGCTTGGTAACACCCCTACGTCACATCTGCTGCCTTTGTCCAACCGGGAAGTAAAAATATAACCTTCACCAAAACTACAAAACTATAAAAGACCAGGCGAAATACTGATGTTAACTATGTTTTAGTGAAATGAGGAGTCTAACCTGTCGTAGGCGCTTTAAATCGCACGTTTTCACATTTGAGTTTCAAGTTTGAGTATCTGATTACTTAACAGAACCGCTTTATTAATCCGTTTATATTTTGTCATCGTAACTTATTTGGAAAGTCGCTGGTGTGCTGTGACTTGGACCACTTTCCTGCTCTCTCTAAAATGTCTCTCTAAAATCGTTAAACAGGCGAACAGCATGTGATCGCTAATGTCGGCAGATAGTAAAATTAGCCGTGAACACCCATTTGCGAACACCTGCTGTTTCTGTCCTGCTGGCACTACACTTTTTATGTCAAGCACCGTTTATGTTTATTTCAGAAGTCTATTTACAACAGTTGCATGTTTTGGAGATTTTAGTTTAGGCTAAGTTTTAATTGTGGTTGTACGGGGAAAATCTGCGAAATGTCCCTCGTTTTTCCCAAAACAAATCCGCACGCATCATTGTGCTGTTCTTTTAATGACTTCCATGTGCACAATGCTTCCTTTAGGACAGAGCTATAGAAGTTAGAGGGATCTCGGTGCGGTCTGCATTTTGTCCGTTCCGCCTCAAAACTTTACTTGAGAAGGAAAACAGAATGTAGAGGTCTTAGGTTACGCAAAATTGATTCTTGCGAGATTCAAGCCATTTTATAATGCTGTTACCTCTTCAAAAACACACCCGGAGTTGTGTTTTGTTTCATTCCCGCATGTCTGAGTAACTCTTCATTATTAGTCTGTCTACATCTCCAAAGCTCAAAATGCTCCGATTCACCTTGTGATGTCATGAAGCGGTAGTTTTCAAGCTATTACTCACAGCTCTCTTTTACCTTTTATTCAGCAGAGACTGGAAAGGACCAGGACTGAAATCATCCAAATGATCCTAGTGAAGGTGTATGGAGTTTAAAAATACAGTGAAGCGCTTCCTGTATTACCGCATGACATCACAAGGTGGAACAGAGTGTTTTCTGGTTGAGAGAAGAACTCAGGCTAAATATGCAGGGTGTGCAACAGAACTTGAGGAAATGATGAGGAAACGACATTATAATATAGATCAGAAAATATTATTGGCCGAAATAATCAACTAAAGTACAAAAAAAAACAAAAAACTTGCTGATGTTAGTGAATTTGTGAAGTGAATGTGTTTTTGAATGTGAACGTTTTACCTACAAGTGACAGTAATGGAATATATGAATAAAATAAAAGTCACATAGCTTCATTTGTTGCTGAACTGATGGCTGTGTGCTTGTTTACTCCAATCACGCTGACTGGCAACTTGAACCAATTTAAAGCTGTTAGACTGACTCTGCCCCGCCAGCCTCTGCACCCCGCACTATCACAGCACAGGCCCCGATTTGCTGTCGGACGGAGCGGTCGCGCTTTTGACGCAGCGGCTGGCAGTTTAATGACATTAGGTATACGCGAGGTGGATAAGAGTTACAGGCGGTGACAAACTCAACTTGAGATTGTAAAACTTTCCGAGTTAGAAAAGTGTCAGTTTTCAATAGATTACGTTAATCTCATATGTTAAAACTGAGCTGGAGCTGGATTAGAAGTCTATGGTAGAATTTCCCGCTTTAATTGTCATGATTCAGGTGTTTTGACCCGGTTTATGGTTATTTTTTCTGTCATACTGGAAATAGCCACAGAAATAAAAGCTGACAAAGTTCAATGCCACCTCTGTCAGAACCACAGTTTCAATATGTCATGGCATAATTCAGTGAAAGGCGTAGAATGAAAAAAATGTAAAAAAATAACCATACTGGAGTCATACTGGAAATAGCCACAGAAATAAAAGCTGACAAAGTTCAATGCCACCTCTGTCAGAACCACAGTTTCAGTATGTCATGGCATAATTCAGTGAAAGGCGTAGAATGAAAAAAATGTAAAAAACAAAAGTGACTGCAATGTGAGCTACATGAAATTAATATATGACATTTTCCTTGCTTTTCAGTTGAGAATCATCTGAAGTATGTAATTACTTTGGCTATATTTGATTCCGATTAGCCTCTGCTGGTAGTTTTTATATTTTGCAAGTACATATCTTAAATTGAACGACTGCTTCCTCTTGTTTTTAGGACAGGAAAGTGAAAGTGAAAGTGCTGGTAGTAGTAAAGAGCATTATAAGGGACAGGCGGACAGCGTTACTCCTTTTAAAGAATCAAGAAAAATATATAAATAAATGAGATAAACACTGAAACTTTTGAGCCATATAACAAATGTGATATTTGTTTAAATTTTGGCTTCCATTTATTTCAAAGCAATTAAATGAAACGTTTTGGGGAACTGAATAAATGCGTAAAGGTAAAGGTCTGGTAAACAGGAAACACGCTCACCAAAGATCAAGCCGAGCTCCAGGGTATAAAAAAATAAAATCAGAAAAAATAAAATATCCTCTGAGGGTTATATGAAGCCAGTTTGAAGACTGTCCCACATTTAGATTTTTCAATAATAATATCTGTGTGATATTTTAGCTTTTCTGGTGAAGGGGCCGCCACCTGCTCGTCTCCATGGAGATGTTGTTTTGTCTACATTATTCAGCAGCATGGCATTATACTTATCTCCAAACAAACAAGGTGACGCCACCCGGACAAGTTACAGGTCGGATCTGTGTAGAGGCAAGCCCCCTCAGTGTGAAGTATGCATTTTTTACAAAGGATTTTTGATTAATAAAATACTTGGAATTAAATAAATGAAAGATATGAAAGTTAAGTTTAATGTCATAGTTGTGTAGCCTTCTATGCAAAGTAGTAACATCTTCATGGAGACAAACAGATGGTGGACTAATAATTGAATATTTTGCTAAAGTACATTTTAATAGTTGAATACACCATTGCAGAGAAACACATTTAATATGGCCGATGTTTTGTACAATGATTGAACAGGTCAAAGCACTGATGCTGAAAATTATTATTTACAAAAATCTGACATTGTAAGATGTAAAGATCGTTGAATATTTATGAGCCATCAAGTCATTTTAGCTGTCACCTGCTGCGGCCATTTCTCACAAGAGTAAATACAACGTGCTTAATAAACAATTTATGTTTTCACAATGTTACCCTTCTATTCACTATATTATAATTTAGAGTCTGGCAGGTGCTCAATATTTATGACATTAACAAGTTTGTTTGTCAAACCAAATTGTGTTTACCGTCAAAACACCAATTAGCTATGGTTGTAAAAAAGACTTCCTGACGTCCTAACTATGTTTAGATTGATTAATGCCGTGAAATTCAAAGTATAATTAAAGTTGCAAGTGGCAATAATGGCCCACGTTCCTCCAATGCCCCACCGTGGACTTGTGACAGCCTCTTCATCACGACTGCCTCTAAATCGCGACCGCCTCTGAATTATGACCACCTCTGAACTGCGACCTCCCCTGAATCTTTCCCTCTATTCTGTGATTTGAATCATAGTGCTTTTCATTTACAATGGGAGCTCTGGAGAACCACAGAGGCAAAACTGTACAAAACAGGGCATGAGTCTAATTGGCTTTTCTGATCAGGGGCGTGTAACAGAATTTTCTTCAAAGTTTCACTAATTAATGTCAAAGTAATTTCTTTCTCTCCATAGTAAATTTTGTGTGTTCCTAGAGGTGGCGCTCTAGCATTGATCATTGTGTTTGACATAAGAATGTAATTAGTGGCAGCCAGTGTATACGTGATTCAAAGATTATTTTAAATTGTTTTTTTTTAAATGGATAACTTTTGAAAACCTGTCTCTACATGTGGCATGTCAAATCTGAGCTCATTTGGACCAAAAAACAAGGACTAGATAGGTTTCATACAAAGGCATTAAAAGTGACAACAGAATTTCAATCCAATATGGCTGACTTCCTGTTCATCACAGGAATTTCAGGAATTTCATGAGCCTACTCCAAAATGTACCTGTTCCCGCTCCCAATGGGGTCAAATTTGTGGTCGCGCTGTTGAATTGGTTCACAACTGACTCTCCATTGCACCTGCCTCTTCATTGTGCCTCACAATGCGACCAGTTGGAGATAGAGGTATGTTCTCATTGGGTTTTTGGTTAGGATGATGTGTGGAATATGTAGACCAAATTTTAATGATCTATGAAAAAACTATTTTTTTTCATCCCAGTTCACCAAAACTATGCCCTGACATATTCTGTTTTTTGGGTCGGGCTCCCATTGGCCCCATGAAAATCAAAGTTTGAGGTGGCGCTACTGAGCCGTCTTTCATTATTTTTTCTCAGCGTCTTCACTCAAAATTAGAGCTCAACGAGTTTTAATTTTCTATATCGGTCACTGGCATGTCCATACTTGTTTATTATTTGTTTCCTATAAGGGCAATAACTAGAGTCATGCGACTTTCTCACAATGTGCCCCATCAAATAAGCCACCTGTAGATTTTTTCACAAGTCCACAACAAACAAGTCTTTTAAGAATGTTTTAATATAAAACTTAGGCTGCTAGAGAGTCATTTTGTTAGATAGCGCCTTGATTTGCATATCATTATGTTCAGCTCACAAATCTGCACAGACTTTCTATTGGCTTTTTCGCTCATCAAGTTCTAATTTTCGATACCAGTCAGTGGCATGTCCATTCTTGTTTACAACTTGATTTTGTGATTTTCCCGGCTCCAGACATGGTTTTAATTAGTCCCTTGCCAGGATGTTGTCCTCGGCTCAAGACTAACAAGAAACTGATCAGGATCAATGCCCTTAGCCAGTTACTTTGTTACTGGCTCGGGCCAATAAATATATAAGTACATTTTGCAGTTACATGCACACTCAGAATCTGATTATCACATTTTTTTTAGCTTAAACATTAAAATGTAAACAGCAAAATCATCTGATTTCTTTCTGATCACAGTCCCTCTCATTATTCACACTCACGCGTGCAGTTTGCATGTTCTTTAAGTAATTTTAAAGGTCTAGAAATCAGATATTAATCAGACTTTGGTGAGTTTGTAACCACAGCCATTGAGTGTATGGAAATAGTTTTGAGATTTGCACATTATTGCATAACTATCTTATTTCTATCAACACAGTCAATATTGTTGGAATCAGGCTTATAGAGTGACAAACTTGGTTGCAGATAAAATCATTGTCATGATTGTGGCTGCTTCAGTCTGTCACAGAATCCATATTTCTTCTTTGGCAAATCAACTGTGTACAGGCCTCTTACATCAATACTTTTTCATTTTCCCACAGTCTTTCAAAGAAAAAGACATGTTTACAAATAACAAAAGGATGCTTGGCAAATATTACAAGAAAATCCATCAGTCTGGCACCAATCAAGAGTTAGATAAAAAAAAAATACTTCTGACGTCTCTTCCTGTAGATTCTCATATCACATTTATACACAACCGTTTGTCTACAGACCATAACATTTCTATATCTGTATTGCATCGTGAGTCACATTCACTTTATTCCAACAATGTTGTAGTCTCCAAATATTATTTCTGTACATGACCCGCCTCAGTTCAAGTCTTGCATGGTCATTGTATCATCCACTTCCAGTGTTGTAAACCGCCGTTACTGTCTCTTTACTTCTTCCTCTTAACTTTTTTGTTAAACTACAAAGTATTCCCTCTTTGGCCCTCTCCTTCACATGTTTCTCAGCAGTGGAGGATTTTGATGAAGGCCTTGCGAAACTCAATGTTGAAAGTGGTGTAGATGACAGGGTTGACGGCGCTGTTGAGATACCCCAGCCAGGTGACAGCGCTGTACAGTGAGGGAGTGATGCAGCAGCTGGAGCAGTGAGCCTTAAGTACATGGGTCAGAAAGAACGGCAGCCAGCAGATGATGAAAACACCTGGGGAACACAATGGAATGTTTACACAGTATATAGACTACAAAGTCAAGGAAACAAAAGCTGTTACAGTACATTTGGATTAAGTTTTCAGGATTTAATTTTTTTATTTTTAAACAACCTGGTCTGATGTGAAAACATTACTGAAATGGGAAAAAATATGAGTAGCATGTCGATGTAATTAATTTGTTCAGGAGTGGTCCATGGTATGAAAAGATTTCAAAAGGTAGATCTCTTTTTGAAATCAACACATTTCAACTAACCACTGGGAAGCCATTGATAATTTGTCATAATCAGAATTTACTTAATGATTTCAAAAACACTGTCCAGATGACTAACTTTGAAACCTTTGATCCAAGTGCCAATGCTCTTTTGAGAGGCCAATATTATTCTGACCAACCCCCATTACAATCGCTTCTAGTCACATCCGGACTCATGTGGCTTTCAGGCCTAAATAATTTGTTCATTTTTAGCCCATGGAGAGAGGCCTTCCCTGGA
Source organism: Periophthalmodon schlosseri (assembly GCA_000787095.1). Lineage (NCBI taxonomy): Eukaryota > Metazoa > Chordata > Actinopteri > Gobiiformes > Gobiidae > Periophthalmodon > Periophthalmodon schlosseri. The sequence goes on from JACM01037561.1 coordinate 9,722, forward strand.
TAATCACTGTGCTGACAGTGAATCGTTATGCTGCTGACACACTTATTTATGGTCAATTAGGTCACCATTTCACCTAGTTCCATTTTAGTCAGAACAGAAGGTGAAGTAGTAACCAAGATGTAGCTTCTTTTTTAATATAGATTCCTTTTATTTATTCTCACATCTTTCTGTTAATGGTAATGGTTAATGGACTGTTTGAATACTATAGTAGTAAACAGACTCCCCTCACCAAGCACAATAGCGAGCATCTGTGTGGCTTTGCGCTCTTTCTGTTGTGAAAGCCTTCCTCTAGCTCGGTCTTTATTGAGCCCCCACTTGTCTCTGCCCGTGCTCCGTTCCCTCCAGCCCTCGCGGCCCCTCATGCCGTCCTCCAGGGTGGGCGAACGGGGCATGAGGGCTGAGCGGGACACTGTGGCGGGCAGGACAGGAGACGGGCCCACTGAGATGGACAGAGAGATCCTGGCACGACCGGCGTGACCAGAGGTTTGTGGAGCAGCTGGAGGACTCAGCGTCTGCGCCGTCTGTGGCAAGAACTGACCAGGCTCCATCTCCAGAGGGTGGACCAGAGCCTCTTTCACCAGGGTCTGGAAACAAGGCACAACTTTAAAATGTTTGCATATGAAATCGTGTCAATACCAAAATAATACTGCATTGTTGTGAACTCGCCACGCAATATCTAAAATGATAAAAGATTTAATCAAATTTGAAAACTCACAACTTTCTTTCTTGGCGCAGCGGCGGTAGATGGTCTGAGAATCAAAGTGCAGAGCTTAACATCTTCTGGCTGTGTACATTTATTCTGAAATAGAATAGATAGATATGTATTAAGTACTTAGAGATAATATATGATTTCTTCAGAATATTCAGTTCAAGAATATACGTATTTGCTCTGCCAAATTATATCAAGGGCTCAGTTGTAAACGAACAAAAGTGATATATAAAATGAAAGCTTATTATGAAACCTATCCACTGCAAGTGTTTTGGTATTTTTGGCAACCTACTGAGATGTAGAATCTCTCAACAAATGATTTTATTGTCTAAATAGAGTGTACTCTGGTATCGAATAGTGGTACCGAGCCAGGAAATTTTGCTGGATCAGATATCGGTCCGTGATATCTGTTCAGCTAATATCCTGATTGGGCCAATTTATAGGCTGATGTAGGCCTAGAACGTCTCATAACGTCAGATAGACTTAGATAAATATTAATTACATAACACAATTTTGTGTTATGTAAAAGTTAGCTGTAAAAGTTAGCTGTGTTTTTGATAGGGATGCACCAATTCGATACTGGTATTGGATATCAGCACCAATGAAAAATTTGATGGATCGGCTTCCAAATATCAGTTCAGCCAATATCCTATTTGGACATATAAATTCATTGACTGTTCGCAGTAATGTTTGAAAGTCTCCTAATGTTTGAACTTTTATTTATACCAAGTTGTTCTCCTGTCTTGTTATTTTGAGAGATCAGTAACAGCTACATAACACATTAGGATTGGTTTTGTTACATTTTATTTTGTTTCAAGGAACTAAATGCTGTTTTCAGTCTCTGGACTGGTATCGCTTGATATCAGTATCGACAGATACTTAAGGCTATAGTATCGAAATCAGTATTGAACTGAAAAAAGTTGGATAGGTGCATCTCTAGTTTTTGGGGAAAAAATGCAATTCTCAGTCCTTGAGCTGGTATCAGTTAATATTGGGCCTCTGCAGATACTTAAAGCCAAAGTGTTGATATCGGTATCAGAGCTGAAAGAGCTGGATAGGTATATTCCTAAACTGAATATTATCCTCAACTGAATATTTATGTCAAATCTAATCTTATCTTAAAGTCACTGGAAACCCCTTGCGCCCCATTAGTGGATAAATATTTAGTGCTTAAGTTTTCTTTTTTAAGTAAAGCTGATGATACTTACCTTCCGATGCCTGTGTGGTTCTGCCCCCTCAGGGCCACCGGCTGCATGGAGGCCGTGCCTGCGCGGGGGAGCAGTGCGTCGACCACGTTTACGTAGGACCACACAGATCTGCGCGTACACCAACAGCGTGACAATAAAGGGAACGTAAAAGGAGGCGACGGACGAGTAAACCACAAAGGCAGGGTCTGCAAAGCTGCATGAGGTGCCATCTCGACTGGCTAATGACAAAAAGAAAAAGGGTTACTTTGGAAAATGCAAATACAACATACAAATGTAGACAGCATTATGCTTTAGATGGTTCAAAGAGAATAATAATAATAAGTATAAATGAGTCCTGGTCCTTGAAAAAATGTCTTTTAAAAAACATTTACTTACATGTTTTTTTTTACCTTGAAGCCTGGTTCACAGAATTTGTTTGCGATCTTCTATTACACCTGTCCTTGAGCAATGAGCTTTTATTTAATAAGGGGAGTCAGTTTGTGTGACGTGTTGACAACACTCGGATGGCGTAGGTGAATCCATTTGTTTTTGGGTTAGTCTTCCTTTCAAAGCGTGGAAGTTAAATTATTGTTTGCTTGCATCCCCCTTTAACTAAGTTGATATTTATTTCTATACGCCTCAGGGGTTGGTGGATTGTTTAGAAGGTATTATTTACCATTTTAAAAAGCAATTCAGTGATGGATTCCCAAGCCTCTCAAAATATGGGCCATTATTCAGTCACTCTACACAAACTGTTCACTTATCCCGGTATATTGGCTTATTTACACATAATTTCTTTGCAGTTGATGATGGTTGTAGTTTATGATAATTCACAATAACATAACATAATTCAGTTTATGTAGTTCACTTTATTCAAGTAAACATTAAAACTTCCAAACCCTCCACACAGTGTCCTGATTTACCTGTTGGAAATCGCTGCTTTAAAGAAGTAAAACAGAAGCCTAGTTTATTCTGACATTTGGTGTTTGTTTGTGTTATCATAGATTGACTGTTAAATTTCAAAACAGATGGTTGGTTTAAAAACACAGTTGCGCAAGCCAAATAAAGCAAAGTGAGTAGTGTCTGTAATATTTTTTTGAGAATTGAAGTTATGCATCATCAGTTTGGAATTCAGTACAACCATTTTGAAAGAAACTAGGGTGGAGGGATGATATGGCATATTTTACCTGTGTTGTTGAGTCCAAACAGCAAGGGACAGGAGATGGCAAAAGACAGAAACCACACAACAGCAATCATCACAGCCACCCTCCTCCTGGAGCTGTAGCGCGTGTTGTAGAGCAGCGGCATGGCTACTGCCGTGTATCTGTGACAATACAGACAGACACATGAGTGCGCTCTTACAACAAGAGACCTACACTCTATTTGTAATTGCATACTCATTCATGAACTGTCACTATTTGATCCCTTTGCCACGTCTGTGCATTTTAAACAAAGCACAAAAGGGCTTATGTCATGGTACTTGTTACATAACAAATGTGCTGTGTACTTCAAGATGTGACTTTAAGAAGTATATTATGCAAAGTTGTATCAAAGAACCTTCTCCAGCCTGGAGAATCTGGATATTAAATGTATATAGCTGGCATGATGCCAGTGTGGAAGAGTTGCTTAATTTCAGTTATCAAAAGACAAAGTAACCATGATGTGGATTGTGGTGTGTAAAGATCACAGCATTACACCATGTGTTACTTCTGGTAACTAGTACACATTCATGTTTCATACAAGGAAAAATTTAATAATTTTTCATTGTATTTGTTCTTTTGTGTATCTAGGGATGGTCCAGTCACAATCTTCCACAACAGTAGTATATTTTATAAAACCAATTAAATAAAGTTTTAATGTTTTATTTGGAAGGAGTTTGCTGTGCAATTAGTCACATTTTAATCAAGTTCAAGATTCAGTCATTTCTAAACATCAATGATCAGCTTGGGTCTTTATAATTGAGAGGTCCACAGCCAAGCATGTGGTTTGGAGTTCAGACAAAAGAGGAATACATTTGCCTAGTTTTTGTATTACATGGCAAGAATTACACATCTGTATTGTTTATGTTCAGGAAATAATATTGAAAACAGGTTTTATTTGTTGAGACAAAATAAAATAATAAATAGTGATTGATCAATATGAGGATGTTTTTTGTCACACCTCCTATAGCCCTAGTTTCATGGATGATGATGAATGCTTCTTTTAAACTTCCTGAACTTATGCAGCCTTGACGTGTCACTTTAGTCGAGCAATCAGTGGCAGGTGCAGACAGTCTGCCTGCTGGAAGTCTGCTCCCTTCCTGCTGCGCTCATAAAGAGGGAATCAGGTAGAAAACCAAATCAACTAGTCTCCTTGATTTAAGGAGCTCTGCCCCAATGACACTTTAGACTGTTAGAGCTCAGACACAAACAGTAAACAGAACCTCCTACATCATGCGCTCTGTGTCATAAAATCATTTTTATTGATTTAGGGACAATGAAGTCTGTCTCATTATGAGGAATCCAGCTGTTGTGTGTTACAGAAAAATTCAAATTAATTGTCAAGAAATATTTATTTTTATACATGGATTAATATTAATCTCTAAAGGCTGGTTTATGGTGCAGCGTCCAATCTACCAGGATTTTCAGCCCGATGCAGTTGAAAGCCACTGAGACGTGTTTGCAGCCGTACGCGTGCTGTGTATGTGCAACTCGGTCGAAAATTTCCACTGAAAGCAAGGGCTGTTATTGGTTGATCCACATGGACTATATGGACAAATGATTAAAAACAACTCGGAGCAGCTAAAGCTTGGCACAGAAATGCCTGCATACGAGCCTAATATGATTGTTTATTGCCACAGTAAATAACTAACAAATAATGAATGCAAATTAAATAGTTTGGATTCCCACAACGCACGTGGACCATTAGCTCCACAGAAGCTCGTATGGTTCAGGTCAGCTCTCAGTTGAGTGGGGCTTGACACTGGACTATAAACTATCCGTTACCCTTGCCTGGGTTTATTTTCATTTGTAGCTGGATTTAAAGGGTCATTTGTGCCTTATTGTTAAGGTTAAGTTGTCTTTATTTGTCTCCTCAGAGCTCTTACTTTTGTCATTGTCTTACCTCATGTAAATGAAGTAACAAATGTTGCTAATATTGTTGTTGTGGTTTAATACTATTGTAGTGTGGATTTAACTGACCCGTGTTCTTTCTGTTACAGCAGAAGGCCTCTGCTGTAATGGATTTTGCTCTCATTTCTCCTTGTTAGCTTTTGATTGTAGTTGTAGTTTTATAGTTTTATAGTTTTATAGCTTATTTATAACTTGGCCAGAGATTAGTAGGGCAATAGAGGGTTAGTGCAATGCGGGGTAGCCTGCTTCAAGGTTAGCACAAGGCACTTTAGATCTTGTAGGCTCCAAGCACAGTGCACTTTAAACATCTAAAACTCAATGTATTTTAATCCTGTTATAATTTATACTACAGCACTTAAATGTGTATATAGGACTTAACTTGTTATTTTGTTTTTTGATTAACGATTGGTTTTGCATTACTAATTTTGGTTTTGTTGAGATTTACTTTAGTAAAATTCAGATAAATATTATATTTCAGTACCAATTTGTTGTGTTGGTAATTTATTTTAATTTGTGTAGCTAGCCTCAAAAGTCAATTAATATAAAAGAAAGAAAAGCCTTTTAGCATGATTGTCTAAATAAACTTTGTACATTACCACTACATGCTCCCTTCATCCTTTGTTTTGCGAGATTTGAATGTGTTATTTATATTAATGGGACGTTAACCTTTCCCTGGTTAAGTTTAGAAAAACAAAAGAACATCAAAGACAAAAACAACATCTACCTAAGACATTTTGGTTAATATTCAGTTCTAGTATAATCTACTTCTTAAAGTGGGACTAAACACCTAAACCGTTCACAGTCACATTTTAAATAGAGCTGCTAAACTCGGCGGTACCTGTGGATTAAAGAAGAGAGTGAGGGGGGAGAATGGCAGCGTCTGGACATATGAGAAACAGTGTGATTGGTCTAACAGGTATCCACACACCAACTCCGCCCCTGCAGCCAGGTGTTAGTCATCAGGAACACCTGGCTTTAATCAGGGAAGTTATGTGTAATGTCACCAGCTACTTGAAATTGCAGTGACTACTGAAGGAAGCACACATTTTGATGTTTTTGACCAGAAAGCTGCAAATGTACTTAGTTTGCACTAAAATTACAAAAAAGAACAGTAGATGGTGCTATTAAAACACCATGTACACAGTTTCATAGCAAAAAAAGTTCCACTTCCTGGCGTTACCTGAATTCCCCTTACCTTATCCAAAATACAAGCCTCTATCTTTGAAGAAGGAAATTAAAATTCAAACAAGCCCAACAGTTTGTGAAAACATAAGTCTTCCCGGAGACTGCCTTTAATTCACCTGTCAATGCTGATAGCGCACAGGTTGAGGATGCTGGCCGTGCACATCATGACGTCCAGAGTGAGCAGGATGTCGCAGTGAATGAGACTGAAGCGCCACTCTCCCACCACCTAGACACAAACAGACATGACATGAATGCTTATGCACCCCACTTGGCCCCAGTCTGACGGTATTTGTAAATTAAATGAGAGATAATGACAACAAGCCAGGCGGGTGCAGTCATAGTTTCAAAAAAATGATTTACTTAAAAGGAACACCGTGTAACTTTTCTGTTGGAAGGTCTACCACCTGCTTGTCTCCATAAAAATGAAAACGCTTTGTTTATTCTTCCACAGGCTTGCATTAAACTTATATTCATGAGACAAGCAAGTCAGGCCAAGTTACAGGTCAGATCGGTGTAAAGGCGAGCCTGCTCAGAGTGAGAATGCAAGTTTTTCAAGATACTTTTGAGCATAACGTGTAATTTAACAAATGCAATATACAGGTAAGTTGAATGCCATACAGTAAAACATGCCAGGCAAAGTAATAACATCTCCATGGAGACAAGCAAGCAAGCACCCTCCACCAGAAAAGTTACACAGTGCACCTTTAATGCAAGAAGATGAGCTGAAATGACGAATAAGTTACACCAGAGGAGGAATACTTGCTCAAAATGAAATTTTAATACTTTATTTTGAAGGAGGGCTACATAAGTGGAGTTTCTGTTCTATTTCATGTAGAGCTGTGCAATCACTTAATCAATTTTTAATCAAGATCAAGACTCAGTCATTTCACTGATCAGCTTGACGCTTTTTAATTGAGAAGTCCACAGTCAACTCTCTGTCAGTAAAGCATGTGGTTAGGAAATTATTATTAAAGCCTGAATTGTTTACTGGGGAAATTACAAGTTATCAGTTACATCAGAGGAGGAACAGAGTGACAAAAGTCTTTTATCACAACAATTTAAGTTTTTTCTGAAGAGCATGATGTATTCTCCTAATCAGCCAGCAAGGACATAAAGAAGAAAATCATTTGAATGTGCTGTCATTAGTAATCAGAGGAGTAGTAGCGCCAGTGCAATTCAGCCCTAAAACCTTCAATGAATTTAGAAGGAACTGACTTCTCCTCTACTGTTGTAGCAATGTGGATGTGAAGCTCTGCCTCAAAGTTCAAGCTGTGTACTGGGTCTTAATGTGCACAAGACAAGTTTTCATGTTTTTCTAATTATTACTTGGTTTGGTGGTACCTGTGGTAAATAGTTATAATAGTTGTACATCAGTCAAGTGTCAGTTTGTGGAAAAAAGTTGAGAAAAAAGGTACAAAAATACAGGAAGATGCCCTGAGTTCTAAAAAGAAATACCTCTACCTACGTCATTCCATCCCAAATGCAGCGGCAATAGACACACAAGGACGACATTTTTTTCAAATGGATTAAACACTGATGTAACAAAATAAAGGTGCCATCTATTAAAAAACTAGGAAAAACTAGGCAATATTTTTTGTGAAATCTTAAATATAATGTTTTAGTAAAATAAGTAGTCAAACCTGTCATATGCACGTCAAGGTATCTATCCCGGTTAAATAAAGATAAATAAAAATATCCCTCCAGCTATATTGGTATGTTTCAAGCAGATGTAACAACTAAAACTCACTGATACTTCCTACATTCTGTATAACTATACTATATATTTTTACAAGCTCCATTGAATATGCAGGAATATATCAAAAAAGATTCATACGACATATTGGAATTTGCAAGTATGATAACAACAAATGATGTTTTGTTTAATCAAAAAGTCTATTCTGTACTCTGAGTATGACAGAGGCTGACCAATAAGAGGAGTGGGTGGGGAAAAGTGATTTAGTCTGAGCACAGAGCAGCGATAAACAGAAAAGCAATGACTCACAATACAATATCCTGATTAAATTTTTAGCATCATATCGTCCAGCCCTAAAATGTTAACATGGAGCAGAATGGGAACATGATTATTTACACCAATGCCTTTCACATACAGACCTCTAGGTAGACTCCCCATGGCATGACCAGGATGGCCAGCAGCAGGTCAGAAACAGCCAAGGAGACAATCAAGTAGTTGGTGGTGGTCTGTAGAGCCCGCTCCCTGGAAACAGCCACACACACCAGCACATTCCCAAAGACAACGCAGAAAATGAGCAGAATCAGTAGCACGGCGTAGAAGTTGTACGGAGGAGAGGACAGTGATGGAGGGATGGTGCAGTTAGGCGAGGTGATCAAGGACGCGGTGTTGGACAAAAAGGGGTCATTAGAAACGAAGACAGACAAATTGTTTTCAGCCAAGGAGAGAGAGAAGGAGGGAGCGGGCGGTGACTCGTCAGACTCGTTCAGAAAAGTCATGATGTCACTTCACTGGTCATGGTCGACCTGCAAATGGACCGAACAAAACAGAAGACAGTAAATGATGATGCTCAGGCCCTTTATACCCTACAGTTCAGAGTTCAGCAGAACTCAGACAAAGACAAAGCTCTTTTCTCCTATAAAAGTTTTAAAAGCCAATGGTCGCTAGGCCAACAGGATGAGACTTTGTCTGTTATCCTTTTTACAAAGACACAAAATTAGAGCTTGACCTTTGCACACCACAGAAGCATATTGTAAACCAAAACAGATAGCACAATGTTTAAACTAGCTCATGACAAAAAATCCCTTATGTATGCATGTTAAAAGGTCCTACTATGCATTATACTGGCTTTAAAAACTAAATTTCTACTGCTTAGCGTTTGAGATGTAGAATAATATTTTAAAATACATGTCAAATCGCCAACCTAATCAAACTTGTAAAAGCAGAGGGCCAAGAACTCCATCTGCTGGCTGCTATTGCTATCAGATGGAGCACAAGTTGTTTAGCTACAATGTGAGGACTGGAATGATCAGAAAAAAATAACATGGTTGAACAAGACATACTTAGACATTACCTTTGAGAAATAATAGGACATATTAGACAATGCCTGCCTAAACACTAACAATTCATCGTTGTTAGCAGCGAGGAATCAAAGGAACCATTCTAAAAAGATGAATAAACTTTAAGACATGACTTACATCAAAACAGTTCTTATAAATGATTAAAAGAAAATCTAAGAAACAGCATTCATCCATGCTCAAGGGCAAACATCATCTACAATGTTTCCATTGAGCCAGCACACCCAGAGAGCCTTGTCAGATGATACAACAAACATCAAACACATGGTCAGAACAAAATGAATACACACAAAAAAACAAGATGCTGTTCGATAGTATTTGATTTTATTTTACAGTCAGTCTCTGTAAGAACGATGTTGGTCACTGCAAGTAGCATCTATATCTATATCTATATCTATATCTATATATATATATATACACATACACACTACCGTTCAAAAGTTTGGGGTCACCCAGATAATTTTGTGTTTTCCATGAAAAGTCACACTTTTATTGACCACATGAGTTGTAAAATGAATAGATATATATAGTCAAGGCATTGACAAGGTTAGAAATAATGATAT
>KN472515.1:1869-13379 GCA_000787095.1 Periophthalmodon schlosseri
AGAAGCAGCAGTAGTAGTAGTAGTAGTAGTAGTAGAAGTAGTAGTAGTAGTAGTAGTAGTAGTAGTAGTAGTAGTAGTAAGGAAGAAGCATAGTGGGCATAAACTAGTAGTAAAGTAATAGTAGTACTGCAATTAGTGGTAGTAGTAGAAGCAGTAGTAGTAGTAGTAGTACTAGTGTCAATAGTAGCAGCATATAGGCCTAGGCAGTAGCAGTAGTAGCAGAGGTAGTAGTAGTAGTAGTAGTAGTAGTAGTAGTAGTAGAAGTAGTAGTAGTAGTAGTAGTAGTAGTAGTAGTAGTAGTAGTAGTAGTAGTAGTAAGGAGGTAGAAGCAGCAGTAGTGATAGTATTAATGTCAATAGTTGTATTAATTATTTTTTGTAAGTATTTGTAGAAGCATATAGGCCTAGACTAGTACTAATAGTAGTAGCAGCAGCAGTAGCGGGTATACTGGTAGTAGTAGAAGCAGCAGTAGTAGTAGTAGTAGTAGTACTAGTAGTAAGGAAGAAGCATAGTGGGCATAGACTATTAGTAAAGTAATAGTAGTACTGCAAATAGTGGTAGTAGTAGAAGCAGCAGTAGTAGTAGTAGTAGTAGTAGTACTAGTGCCAATAGTAGAAGCATATAGGCCTAGGCAGTAGCAGTAGTAGCAGTAGTAGTAGTAGTAGTAGTAGTAGTAGTAGTAGTAAAGAAGAAGCATAGTGGGCATAGACTAGTAGTAGAGTAATAGTAGTAGTGCAATTAGTAGCAGTAGTAGAAGCAGTAGTAGTAGTAGTAATGTCAATAGTAGAAGCATATAGGCCTAGACAGTAGCAGTAGTAGTAGTAGTAGTAGTAGTAGTAGTAGTAGTAGGCAGCAGCGCAGCAGCTATAGTGCAGATAATAGTGGCAGTAGTAGAAGCAAGAGTAGTGGTAGGTGTTAGACAAATTGCACTGCTGTACAAAGGTATAATACTCCCTACAGCTGAAGCGTAGCCAGACGGTGACTGGACGGTGACTGGACTGTACTAGACCGAATGGACGACACTATCACGATGTGCTGGGGGCTCACGTCTCCGGGTGCTGGGTCCTGTTCTGATGGTAAATAAACTTCTCCTGCGTTAGAACTGCAGTCTCATGTCTCTTCTTCCAACTCTCTGAATACTTCAATCTATCCTACAACAGTGGTATAGGGTCTAGTATAGTATTGTAGTATAGCAGGCCTAGACTAGGAGTAATAGTAGTAGTAGTAGCTAGTAGTAGCAGCAGCACATAGTAAAAGCACCAGTGGTTGTGGTACTGTTTAATAATAGTTCTAGTAGTATTTGTAGAAGTGCAGTAGGGCTAGACTAATAACAGTTGCAGTAGATGTAAATGCACCAATGGTAATGGTAGTAGTATGGTAGTACTTGTAGCAGTAGAAATATCAAAAACAGCAGTACACACTAGAAAGGAAGCACAAAAGAGGAAACCACATCAAGCTGGAATACATTTTAAGAATTATTATTCCACACGTGTTCGCAGCATGTTTCATTATTTACATTTTTAAGCCAAATGCAATTGACAGAGTTAGTCTTAAGGGAATGTGCAGTACAGGAAGTACAAGTATGTGCAATATCAGTACTTGTAATAGCAGTAGTAGTAGTTGTAGGAAGAACAGTACAAGCAACTAGTTGGGGTTGTATATAATTGATACAGCAATGACTACAGCTCAGTGGTAGAAGCAACAGTAGTAGTAGTAGTAATAATAGTACTAAAGAAGCAACAATAGCAGTGGTAATAGTAATAAGTAGCAGCAGCAGTAGTAGTAACAGTAACAGTAGTAGTAGTAGTAGTAACAGAAGGAGTAGTAGTAGTAGTAACAGTAGTAGTAGTAGTAGTAGTAGTAGTAGTAGAAGTAGTAGTAGTGACAGAAGCAGTAGTAGTAGTAACAGTAATAGTAGTGGTAGTAATAGTAGTAATAGTATTATAAAAACAACAATAGTTGTAGCAATAGTAATAAGTTGTAGTAGTAGTAGTAGTAGTAGTAGTAAAAGTAGTAGCAGTAAAAGTAGCAGTAGTAGTAGTAGTAATAATAGTACTATAGAAACAACAATAGTGGTGGCAACAGTAATAAGTTGTAGAAAGATTACCGCAATAAGCATGCAGTTTGTAGTTGTAGTAAAAGTAGTAGTAGTAATAGTACTAGCAGTAGTAGTAGTAACAGTAGCAGTAGTAGTAGTAACAGTAGCAGTTATAGTAGTAACAGTAGCAGTTATAGTAGTAGTGGTAGTGATAGTAGTAGTAGTAAACGTAGCAGTAGTAGTAGTAGTAACAGTAGTAGTAGTAGTAGTAGTAGTAGTAGATGTGGTTATATGAGGTGTGTGTTTGTGATAAATGGTGCGAGTCAGAGGCAGTATTCCAGGATCTGAAAGTGTTGAGTGTCACTAGACCATAGAAGAATGTGAGTGAAACGGCCAAAGAACCTCAGAACGGAGCACAGCCGTAAGAGAGGAGGCTTTTATAAAGACTCATTTATTATCAAAACTAAAGTGATACACATGATTATGCAAGTAACACATGAGAAATGACACAATTCTTGTAAACAACTTGTAAGCTGTAAGTACATTTTGGTTTGGTGTATAGAAGCTGGCAGACGTTAACTTATTGTGAAGTTTAGTCTGAATATAATTTTAAGTGTTTTACGTTTCAAGGTTTTTCTAAATAAGTTTCATGCTGTTGCAAAAATATAAAACGTTCTGAAACATCACCAGAAATTCTCCACTTCATCTTGGGCAAACTTGCTAAACTTTCTGTGAAACAATTTTTTGTTTGTTTTTATTTTACTTCTGATGCGTTTAACTCTTTTTATTATAAAATTAATCACTACAGAATCATAAATTTTGCAACTGAGCACCATGTGAAAATATAAATGTTCTATGTTGTAAAGTTTTAAAGTGATAGTATCCTAAAAATACTTTGTTTTCCTGTTAAAACATGACAGGCTCTACCACTGAAATGTTCTACTCTGTTGCAGGAGCAGCGCCAGATATTTTTGGTTGGAGGGGCTATGGGGGCTAAGGTCTTTAATGCGGGTGCTCTCTCTATCTCCTCTCTCTGTATATATCTTACACACTAATATTCTCTTTCTCCTCTCTCTCTCTCTCTTTCCTTGAAACTTTTGAACAATGGACCGTACCCCAAACCCCCTACCGTGTTTGTTTTGCTGTTTTAACATTCAAATGTAGTTAACTGCTGTAGTGGTTTATAAAACATGTTTGGTTTTTTTGGTTTTTTTTAATACATTGTAGTCTCATTTTGAACACTCTGCGGTTGCCATTCGAACATTTTTAATCGAAATTATGAAAGTGGGCAAAAATCTTTAGGGGAGCTATGGGGGAAGCATTGGCCATTCTAGGGGAGGCTAGTGCCCCCTCAAGCCCCCTCCTGGCGCCGCCCCTGCTCTATTGGCAATACACTTATGGCTATAAACAGTTTACTAATAGCTACCAATAACAGCATTTTTGGTATTAAACAATGATTACACAATAATCTCGGACCTCAAAGGCTCGCAGTAGATGCTCAGCACCTGTTTATCAAATACAAAACACTTAAAACAGTTATTGTAATATCATTATACTGCCAAAAATAAAAACAAAACCACAAGGACAAGCTTACCCACTCATCAAGTATAAAAATATTTGTCTAAGCTGCATTTTCTCATGTTAATATTACAATATAAAACAAGCATCCTCATATGACAAAACTTTAAGCTTTGTAACAGAATCTACGAGAGATTTTTGTTATTTTTGCTCGATGAAAATACAATATAAAGAAATGCAATTGTGTCCAGCACAGATACAACAACAACATTTTGAATTAAGGCTGAATGAGTTTGGGGAAAATAGTCTTATTGTAATGTTTTGGAAAATTTGGTAATAGTGATTTGATGCGTGCACGTTTTAAACATTTTCAAAAACTTAAACAGTTGAGAAAATGTTGAATTCTAAATCGTTAAACTAACATAAGAGTTCTTACTGTAGGTGTGGTGAAAGGAGAGAATGTATATGTTCTATATCAGAAAATATCTTCTTATGCGGTTTAAACTCTGGTGAATAGGAGGAGATGGAGAGGCTGAGGTGGCCAGTGATACTGCTGCTGCGGTGAAGATGGCAGGAGGAGGATTCAGGCCAGATAAAATGGTAAATGTTCACTTATACATAGCACTTTTTTACCTTCAAGACACTCACATACTTTCATAGTGCGCACAGACACCGGGGGCGAGGTGGGGCTTATTGTAATCCTTCGGCAATAGTGATTTGATGAGTGCACATTTTAAACATTTTCAAGAACATTAACAGTTGAAATTTAAAAGTTGAAATCTAAACTGCAAAACTAGCGTCCATGCATTTGAGAATTAAGACTAAACCTGGAACTAAACCAGGAAGAGACCAGAATCACAGACTGGATAAAGAAGTGGACTAAGTGAGTGTGACGTCATCCATAACGTCAGCTGTCAATCAAGCCTGTTGCTAACGCTAGAGGGAGCGACCTCGGGGAAAGAAGGCAGCTGATTTGTCTCTTATTAACGTTCATAGCTTGAGTTGCAGACACAATAGCGGAATAAAATACTAGGATCACGTACAGCGGGTCAATACAGACATTTTAAGACCAAAATGATGAGCCTGACAGCAGCAGTTACGAAGAGACGGGTGACAGTTTTCCATTGTAAAGTGAATCGGAGCCAGAGTTGATGGAGCTGGAAGCGCTTCCAATGATCTCTTCAAAGTTGGAACGCGGCGGCTAGCGGGTTAGCTATGCTCATTTATACATACAGTCTATGACCAGGACAAGAACAGGTCTATGTGAGTATATGAATTCTGTGTATAATTGAGTGATTGGTGGTGTTTGGAAAGGCTAATGGTGCAAATCGGCAGCCTTGCATCCATCAGTCTACCCCAGGGCAGCTGTGGCACTGGCAACGATATTAGCCTACCACCACTGAGTATGGAATGTATGAATAACTTTGAGCGTATGGAAAAGCGCTATATAAAATGAACGCATTATTATCCTATCCTTATACACACACTACTAAGTCGTATACAGTCCAATAGGTCGCTGTACAATTCTAAGTCTTTAGTTTCCTGTTGGGTCCCTTCTTGCTTGGTGCTGTTTTCTCCTCTCCGGTTGTATCCTGATCGGGGTGAGGTTGGGTGGACTCGTAAATCTGTTTGAGACTGAGAGTCTGCTGATCCTTATTGTCCCTTTGGGCTTGCCGTAGCTGACGTTTCAAGGTTTTCACTCGCTCTCTCAGATGGCCGTTGGCTTTCTCCAAAACCCGGACTTGTTGGGTCAAATTCTGAACGCGCTCCTCTTCTTCGAATAAAGCCTTTTGCACCGTAGAGCACAGCAACTGAAAGAAAAAAGGCAAAATTGAAATGAGTAATAATAACATTTTAATCTGAGATTGAAATCGCTGCTATATGGTGCCTTTCAAAAGATATAATATTTTGTTTTAAATTGGTAATTGCCATGGCAACTGTCCAAACCTTTCGTCACTTTGAAACCCATGGATAGGTTACAGATTCCTCGTTAAACATATTTCAAATAGAGTGGTATTTAAACAGACAAATTAGCATAACAACTGCAAGAGGAAAGACAGTAGCTCAGTTGGTCGAGCGTTTGTTCACTGATCTGAAGGTTGGCGTCTTCACTTCAATTTTTGTCCAGTTGAGAGAATTGAACTTTCTTTTGCTACGAAAATATACATAAAATATTGTTCTGTTTGATAGTTATCTTTGACAGAGCAGAAAAGTGTATTTTATAAACCTTTAAACACATTGAAGGATCCCTGTCAGTGCAGATTGTGTTCACTGGGCTGCTGTCAGACGGAGTAACTTTTATCACATAAAACTCGACAGATTCTTGGAAAACCTGATTTATTTTGGATGTGCACTTTGGGAATCCTCGCAGAGCTCCGTCTCTGCCAAAAGCTGTAAGTCCTTTCAATCCAGAAATGTGAAAATAAATGTGCTATGATTGTACAGCTGTTACTGTAACTGTCCATTTTACAGCTTCAATGGAGATGTATGAGTTTTGTTTTCATTACTTTTATTTTATCTGGTTTTTAGAGACTATTTATTACACACGCAGATCATTATTTAACATTTTGTTAATTGCAAATCACCACATTGATCTATAATTATTTTTCGAGCATTCACGGCTTGAATTCAGTACAATACTACAATACTACTACTAGCTCCTGCTGCAAAACTTTTTTTTTCATTTCTGATTTTCTGATATCTTTAAAGTTATACCCCCAACTATTAGTGTTGTCACATTTCAAGCATGTGGTCTACGAGTATATATACTCATAGACTAGTGGTCTACGAGTATATAGTTTCAATACTAGTTTTAGTATCTTTTGACAACCCAACTTTTGCAACTGCTACTACAACAACCACTACTACTACTATTCAATTGCTATAACCACCATAACTACTACTACTACTATAACTACTACTACTACCACTGCTACCACTACCAATACTGCAACTACTGATACTATTGATACCATTAAGTCCTTAAACTGTTACTTCTAACACACTATCCATAGAAGTCATTTTACAAAGAAGTTACATGGCCTCTAAAGCCTTATTATGAAACCTCTCCCATCTCCTCTGCTCAGGGCACAGTCTGCTAACTGCATTACCACAGAAACATAAGCTGCTGACTCCTGACACATGTTCTCACTTATGTCCCACTGAGATCCAAAAGACCAGAAACTTTATAACGCAGCGCTCCAAGCAGCTAAACCCAGTTATGGTGAGGACACGCTGTCAGACAGTACAACAGTCTTGGTTTTTTCAAGATAAGCCTGGACAAACTCTGAATGTTGTGGTGAGATTTGGGAAGTTAAACTAAAATGGTTTGTTTAGCTCATTAGCAACAGGTGCCTCGTAACCTGCAGCCCACAGATGGTCGGCACTGTGCAGGTTTATGGAGCCTTTTGGGAGGGCGAAAATTTGAAGTTGGAAACTATTTGAGCTTTAAAGAGGTGAAATCCCACATGATCAGAAGTCTGAGCAAAGAAGACTGTGAAATACAGTGGCACAGTACAGTGGCTGAGATAGAGCAGTGGACTTATAACCAGAAGATTGACAGTTTGATTAGCGCTCTGGAAAGTTAAACTCTATAACATCTCAAGCATCTCGGCCAGGGGAGTCCAAACGATGATTAGGCCAAATGTGGCCTTCATGCCTCCTACTGAATTGACAAAGTTAGTTAGACTGTATAAAGAAGTGGACTAAGGGAGTCTGACATCGCCCACAGCATTCAGCTTCAGTCAAATGAAGCTCATCGAGGCTAGAGCAGTTATAGGGGTGAATTTGGAGCCGTGTTCCATATTTGGAATTCCGACTGTAAGTATCATAGCAACCAAAGAGCCAGTCTGGAGTGAGGCTGTTGAAGGTAAGTTAGCAGGGAGCGGGCACTTAGGAACGCCGTCAATCAAACCTGTTGCTAATGCTAACAGGAGTGACCTTTGGGAAAAGAAGAGACGCCTGATTTATCTGTTATTAATGTTCATATCTTGTTTTGCAGACACAATAGCGCAATAAAAATATCAGCATTATGTAGAGCAGGTTAATAAGAATATTTTGAGACCAAAATGACGAGCCTGATAGCAGCAGTTACGGAGAGAAGCGCAACAGTTTTTTAATAGAAAGTGAATTGGAGCGATGGAGTCGATGGAGCTGGAAGTGCGCACATGATCACTTCCCATTTGGAACGCAGCTGCATAGGTTAGTTATGCCCATTTATGTATACAGTCTATGGTTATAAAAAAACCAAAAAAAAACTATACGGTTAAAACCCTCAATAACAAGTATTTTGTCTGTGTGAATGTGATGTAATGTTCCAAGCAACAACTCTGTGGTGTTCACTTTACTGTCCCCTTAGTGAAATTTGTCCCCTGCATTTGACCTATCATTCAATGCTGCTATTGTGCCTGCTTTGGGTTGCGAGAAACCCACCCAGACACGTTGAGAAACATGCAAACTCTACACAGAGTGGAAAAGGCGACCCATGAGACTAATCTGGAAACTTCTTGCTATAAAGCGACAGTGTTTGACACCATCTCTACTAAAGGCTTCATCTGAATGATTCACAGCGTTCCTCTGAATCAAAAGACGTTTCCAAATCCGACTTTCAGTTGCGTCAAGCCAAAGTATGTCCCAGTTCGATTTCTGCATGTTTTGACCTGCGACGCCTTCTGAAAACCTTTTGGAAACCCCTGACCTGTGCTGCAAATGAAAACCCCAAATGATTTTTCTTTCCCAAAGATCTTATATTATTTCGTAACTACTACTTTTAAACACCTAGATTACCACACGATGACATCATGCAGTGGGATCAAGCGGTTCGATCTTTGGCGAGACAAATATGAAAGATTACTCAAGAGCAACAGAAACACAAGTCTCGGTATGTTTTATGATAACAAAACATGGAACACGTAAACCGTAACGTAATATCCCCATTTTATCATTTGACCCTTAAACTTGGCTCCGTGTAATAAAAAACCCATCCCATTCCGCTTTCCAAACAAAATTTAAATCTGCACGAATGAATATTTGAGTAATCACAAACACTCAGACACAATCGCTGCCACATGGAAGTTTTAAGACGCTCATAAAGTCCATAAAGAACAGAGGAAAAAAACAGTGTACAACTCTAATTAAGCTGCTGTGGGCTTGGAAACCATCCCTGCAGACAACTATAAATGTTTCTTTTAAACCAGTCTTGGAAAGAAAGTGGAGTTTTGAGTTACTTAATGCTATCTAATACACAGCAGGTTTTGTGTGTTTTGAAGGAAATGCAAGATTAAGTGTTCAAATAAAACGAGATTGGAAGCAGCGAGGTTGGATTGAGAAGAATAGAAGGTTTAGCTGTATATTTGGAATGAAAGATCAGGCAGTAGTTTGTAAGTAGTGTATTTATACGAGCCATTATATTGTTGTAAGGGTACGGGTGGGCTATACAGACAAAAATGAATGTCAGAAGTGCATTATTTCGCATTTTTTCTCTGTCACATGCTTGTCCTCATGGAGACGTTATTGCTTTGAATACACTAGAATGTTCCAGTGTATGGCATTAAACTGGACCATCTTGCATATCGATTTATTTCAAGTTTATTTATGTAGCATATTTAAAACAACTGCAGCTGACCGAAGTGATTTACAAAAAAATAAAATTAAAAAATTAAAATATACAGATCACACGATACATAGGAAAAGTAGAATAAAACACCGTAATATCCTGTTTATTTTATCCTATCCCATTTATTCAAATACAGGTGTTTATGATGCTAAAAACATTCCAGGCGAATACCGTAACATAACACCTCCAACAGGTGGCAGACCCTTCACCAACAAAGTTCCATAATGTATCTTTAAACTTCTTCTTTCTAAACATTTCTGCGATTTATCTCTTTCGCATCCTCTGTATAAAGAAGTGGACTAAGTGATTGTGACGTCACCCACAGCGTTCGGCTCCAGTCAAATGAACCTCATCGGGGCTAGAGCAGTTTTAGGGGCCAATTTGGAGCTGAGTTGCATATCAGGAATTCTGAACGTGAGTATCATAGCAACCAAAGAGCCAATCTGGAGCGTGACTGTTGAAGTCTCTTCCCGCCCGCACCACTGGTTTAACAGGGAGCGGGCGCTTAGCAACTCTGTCAATCAAACCTGTTGCTAAGGCTAGCGGGAGCGACCTCGGGGAAAGAAGACGCCTGATTTGACTGTTATTAATGTTCATATCTTGATTTACAGACACAATAGCAAAATAAAAATACCAGGATCATGTAGAGCGGGTCAATATTATTATATTATTAATTTAAGACCAAAATGACGAGTCTGACGGCAGCAGTTACAGAGAGAGGGGCCACAGTTTTCCAATGTAAAGTGAATTGGAGCCAGAGTCAATGGAGCCGTAAGTGCCCATGCTCACTTTCTATTTGGAATGCGGCGGCTAGCAGGTTAGCTATGTCCATTTATA
This sequence comes from Periophthalmodon schlosseri, assembly GCA_000787095.1. Classification (NCBI taxonomy): domain Eukaryota; kingdom Metazoa; phylum Chordata; class Actinopteri; order Gobiiformes; family Gobiidae; genus Periophthalmodon; species Periophthalmodon schlosseri. Next base: position 11,877 of record KN472515.1, read on the forward strand.
TATACAGCCTATGGTGTGACCTGAGCTGCCTCTCCGTTGGGATCAGTGTCTGTTTGTATTTAGACCGTGAGGAGATGACATCAGGACACAGGGCCGTTACCATGACGTCACGGTACAATTATAATCACCGCTTTGACCAAAGAGTGGAACAAAATGTGCTTCATTTCATTTTATATGGACTCAGCTGTTGATTGGGAACAGACAGAACGAAGGAGATAAGGCCAAAAGGTTTAGATTCATTAAATGAGGCGGAACTGGGAGCCATTTCAAAGCAGAGGAAACACACAGGAAATGCAAATTGTACTCATAAAAGGTAATAGATCATGCATCACGCTGGGTTTTGAGAATACTGGTATTTCACATTGTAAAACATGATGTGAATTGTCTGAGCCGTTATTTTGCTGTGTACCAAACACCAGTAGGGGGCGCAAGGACGGGCATATAAGTTAAAGCTCCTTTGCATAAAAAAAGACCCAAATAAAAGCTTTTTCCTCCATTTGTTTTTATCATAGACTGTATATATAAATGGACATAGCTAACACGCTAGCCGCCGCGTTCCACATAGGAAGTGAGCAGGGGCGCGCTTCCAGCTCCATCGACTCTGGCTCCAATTCACTTTCTATTGAAAAACCTTCGCCACTCTCTCTGTGACTGCTGTTGTGAGACTCGTCATTTTGGTCTTAAAATATTCGTATGAACCCGCTCTACATTTTGTCTGTAAATCAAGATATGAACATTAATAACAAATCAGGTGCCTTCTTTCCCTGAGGTCGCTCCTGTTAGCATTAGCAACAGCTTTGACTAACCCCCTGCCAAACTAGAGGTGCGGGCATGACCATAATTTGAATGACCAGAGATGAGCTATTCCAGAATTGCCACGTTATGACATCACAAGGTGGAACAGAGTGCGTTCAGTTTGAGAGAAGAACTCAAAGAACTAAATCTGCAGGGTTTGTGTGTTAAACATGTGTGAATGAAGCAAAACACAGCTCCAGGTCTGTTTGAGACGAGGAAACATAGATCAGAACATAGTGTAATATTGGCCTTTAAAGTATGTTTTTCTTGATAAAATGTCTAAAAGCTAACAAAAAGCTGACTTAGCACCATTAGCATGTCTGACCTTTACACTTTCTGTTGATAGAACCTCATTTGTTATTGAAATTAACATGGCACATTATTTGGAATACTCTGAACTGACCCCGGTAAATGTTGCAGTAACACATATTATAGCTATAAAACGCCATGGTAACAAGCCAGGGGTGGTCACATGATCTCAATTATCTCCATATTAGGATGTTTTGGAACAGAAGAAAGTAATCCACCAACTCACTTCATCTGAGCCAACTGTGGTCGAATGTTTTGCAATTTTTCCGTTTAATCCTCGTCTGTGCTCTGACTGAAATGCTTTTTATGGTTTTCATTTCATTTAAATGTTTGGAAAAAGGAAGGTCTTTGAACAGTCTATTTAAAACATAAATCCTCAGCTCCATCTGACCCTCTCCT
>JACM01042540.1:0-10499 GCA_000787095.1 Periophthalmodon schlosseri
ACTAAATACTTTTTTGCCCCACAGTAAATCCAATTTTAATATAAATGAAAGGAGTCTGAATGCACTTTTAGATTTAACAAGGGCCAGAGATTTACAGAAAAGTCTAAACTCATTTCTCCATTAAATAAAGTTTTATAATAGATTTTAAAAATGTACATTCATGTATGTAATACTTTGCTAACAATATAATATTGTTAATAACTGTCAATGAGACTGTCCTCAATAAAAGTACCAAACATAATTTCCTTAATGATGAATTTGCAAAATGAATCCCTTGAGAGTGAATCCAGTGTTGAAGGTCAAACCAAAAAACTTGAACAGTTACAGATAAAAATGAAATGATCCAAATCCTCAGCCTCCCTCTCACAAAATGCACAACTGTCAACATCCATTTTAAATCTGCGTCTTAAAAACTCATTAGTTGGATGAATCTTGTTTATAATTTTAAATTGTATTTCTTTTGTTTTAAAGGGAAGGGGAAAGGTCAAATATTTGTATCTTATATTTTTAAACTGTTTATATTTTTAAACTGTTCCTTTTTAAAATCTCTAAGTATGTAATCTCTTTTTAGAGCGTTAGTAGCACAATAATTAAGTAAGCACCTTCTTATAAATTTGTTATTACACTTGTAATCGGACAACTGAACTCCATCAACATAAATTCCTCATGACAGGACTAACCTCAGAATGAACATTGTCTTGTTTAACCATATTCATGAGAGATTGTGGGAGCGCCTTGACAATTTCTTTATATTTTCTTTGGGTACAGTAAATATTAAATTTATCACAGAATGTTGCAGAATATTTCCTTGTTCATCCATGAAGTGGACAATATCCCACACACCTTTAGAAAACCACTCATCAATGAAGATCGATTTTCTATTGACAAGTACATATCTATGATTCCAAATAGGTGCATTATGTGGGGTCAAATTGTGCTTGAAGATGAGTTTCCCATATAGAAGAACCTGTTGGTGGAATTCTGAGACCTTCAATTGGAGTTTTTTAAGGTCAAATTCACATCTCAAAAGTAAATCAAGACCACCAAACTGTTTGATTATTAAATTTGGGATATATGACCAAATAGAAAGCTGATTTTGTGTACAAAGTTTCAACTATTTTATCTTCAACATACCATTCATAACTTCAAAGTCAATTGCATTACCTCCACCGTCCTCATAAGACCTCATTAAATCTTGTTTTGCTATACAGTGGCATTTATTTTTCCAAATTAAATTGAAGTTTAAGCTATTTATAGTTTTTATGATTTCAGATGATATAGATAAAGAGTAAGCAGGATAAATTAATCTAGATAGACTGTCCATTTTTGTTAATAATATTCTACTAAAAACTGAGAGATTCGAAAATTATTCAAAAACAATTTACAGTAAGTATTACTAGCCCACCTGCAGTAGGCCCTATTAAAGCACCTTTTCCGCTCTGATGTATGAGGTGCATATTTTGCAGTTTTTGGCTGTGGTTGTTTAAACGTGGAGCTTCCAAGTGCATTAACTTGGTTTCTTGACTTCACTAATGCAAGTTATATCAGTTGCCGCGAGGTGTCAGCGTTGTCACATAAATTATCACATGCATTTTATGAACGCAGTGTAGCAGTTATGGGGCCTGTAGTTTGCATATTCTCCATGCTAACACTGTAGCTATATAAAGAAGACTCAATTTGACAAATGTATTGCATTTTTTTTTTTAATTTAAAATTGAGAATCATACCTTAATTTGTCTAAAATCTCCTAAACAATTTGGACAGAAATGCAAAATGTCAAATAAAAAGCATTAACCGATTAAAAAAATAAAATAAAATAAAATAAAAAAAAGCTCTTTACATATTTTACTTTGAAAATCCTCGCCAGCTCCACACGCACTTCCGCCCGCGGTGCTCGCCACTCCTCCGTGTGGCGTGAGTGGATTACGAACATAAACACATGATTAGACCAGCCACTGCCACCATCACAACTGTCCCACTGTCCCACTACTCTCGGGACTAACGTCACCGCCTCAGATCTGCACCTTTAACCGATACAGAGTCGATTTGAACCAAAGACTCAAGTTATTTGCTAAGTCGCTGCCTCCGCTAACATCTCTGACCCTTCTCTGGCGCAGGTGAGGACTGAACATACCGTTAGCACAGGAAGCTAATTTCTTATAATTAGTTAAAACACTGTAGAAGTTGAAAAATTTATGTTTTTGCATGTGCTAATAATAATAAGGGTTAGTTTGTTTTATGATTAGACAGTTTGATCACAAGTTTGTACCACCTGTTATCAATTAAAAGTACAATATAAGCTATTAATAGTTGGATAAATGTATAGGCCCACAGGAAAACAACTTGCTGATGAAGCTACTACTACTACTACTACTACTACTACTACTACTACTACTACTACTACTACTACTACTACTTGCTTGCCCTGTTATTTAAATGTGCACTATTCAGGGGTGGATAGAGCAGCCAAAAATGGTACTGAAGTAAGAGTAACGTTACTTCAAAATAATATTACTCAGTATTACTTAAGTAAAAGTACAAAGTAGTGGTCCAAGATATTACTCAAGTAAGAGTAAAAACAAAAGTGAAAATGAATAAAAACGTATTTGGGAAAAGTACTACTTAAGTAACAGTAACTTAAAGAGTAACTGTCAGGACGTAACATCTGATTTATAATTTTGGTGAATGTGGCAAAACATGAAGTAAGTCACAAAATGTGGTATTTTCAAAGAGACACAAAAATGAGCCAAACTAAATCATATCTGAAGGAGTATGAAACACAAATGTTCAAATTATTTCATATTGTCGAAATAAAGCTCAGGTCACTTTAGACTTACTCACAGGTTTAAAGTCTTTTCAACTGACATCATATTACACAACTCTTAAAGATACTGTGAAAATCATTTGACTTTTGTTTATTTAAACTGACAGAGAAGACGCTGAACTTTGGTCCAGTTTTTGTTTCATGTAGATAGGCCCAGTAATTACCAAAGATGTTTCAATAAACCAGGTCAACAAATCTGCAATCTGACAGTTAAAGTCACTCTACCTGGTAGTAGTAGTAGTAAAAATCAGGTAAAACATTTTTACTGTTTAAAAAATGTGTGCAGTGGTCCACAGTTTACAGTGGTTTAAAGTTATTCGTCACTTACCTTATGCATTCTGAGCATCCTAATTATTCACCACGATTAGTTTACAAGCACTTTTCACAACTCTCAGGGACCAGAGCAGAGTTTGCTGAGTCACAGTAATGCTAACAACTACTGGTATGCTAATGAAGGGGAGGAGGGGTGGGGTCTGGAGGGCTAAAGGGGAGACTGAGGGAGAGGAGGGGCGTGGTCTGGAGATATAAGGAGCAATGTGATTGGTCTAACAGGTATCCACACTTCAAACTCCGCCCCTGCAGCCAGGTGTTTGTAATCAGAAACGCCTGGCTGTAATCAGGGCAGTCTTGTGCGATGTCACATAGTACTTGAAACTGCAGTGGCCACTGGGGGCAGCACACACTTTTTGACTGTTTTTGAACACAAAACTTCAAATGGACCTAGTTTGACTTAAATTGCCACTGGCCTTCGACACAAGCTGAGCACTGTTGTTTTGACCTCTGTTTTCTTATTTTATACTGTTATATTTATTCTACAATGTTTTGTGAACCTTGTGTCACGTGAACCTAAACATATTTGAATATTTGTCTCTGCCATTCCAGGGGGAATGGAGAAAGCCAAACAAGATGCTTTTGACAACGCCCGTCTGCAGGTGATCCAGGACGGCTACAAGTCCGCCTTCGAGTGCATCAACCAGGGCCTGAGCGCGGATGAGGTCGGGGACAAGGCCCGTGCTCTGGAGCTCTACCAGAGGGGACGCCGTCACCTCCTCAGAGCCATCAGTGTGCCCTCCAACGGGGATGAGTGCACGGGCATCGCCTGGCAGTCTGCTCGGGAGATGCAGAAGAAGATGCAGGAAACGCTAAACAACATAACAACGCGGGTCGCCATTCTGGAAACCAGCGCAGAGACGGCTGCAGAAACTGCTCCAGGAAGTAGACTGTACCCAGACATTTCGACCAAAGACAAGCCAGAAAGACCTCCACAGCCCAATAATGTGGTGAATGGAGCGGGAGGAGCAGGTGGAGGAGCAGGTGGAAGTGGAGGTAGGGCTTTGGGAAAATAGAGAATTTTCTGACAAATATTGCAGTTGTGACTAGATGTGGCTTCACACATTTTAAACCCACACAGGAGGCTTTAAGCAGGAGGCCACACAGTTAGAGATAATGGGGATAATTCTCAACTTCTTTAGTGATAGAATAATTGTGTTTCTCAAACTGTGGTACGTGGACTGCTAGTGGTACATGAGCTCCTTCAGGTGGGACTTGGACAAATCTTCAATTTGTGGGTTTATCTCATTTAGAGTTCATTTTATCCATTTTCCGTCCTCATTTGGATAATTTCTGTTTAGAACTACAGTGGAAATGATGTAGTCCACTTTTAGACCTGGTCTAGTCCTAGATTAGACCTGGAACAATCCTGTTATAGACCTGGTTTAGATCTGGTGGTACTCGGACAGTAAAATGTTTTCTTTGGAGGTACTTGGGGTCAGCGATGTAGGCCTTTAGTCGTTTAGTTGATGAATCGGTCGATGGAGTCTTAACTAAACCAAAATGTGTAATAATCATGTTATTTAGATGATGAAGATTTCTATGGAACAGTAGCAGAAAGAAGGAGTGAGAGAGTGAGCTGAAGATTTGGTATTTTTTGGTATTTATCTGTAAAAAGTCAGTTTAAACTCAAGATTCACGTTTATCTGTTTAATTTGTCTTTATATAAATACATTGTTTCCTAGTCCTTTTTTCTGTATAAATAGTAGTTTCTGCATGAACTCCCCCTGCAGGTGTAGTCTGGTGAGTGCAGTTTGGGTCAGATTCCTTTTTTTTGTATAAATAGTAGTTTCTGCATGAACTCCCCCTGCAGGTGTAGTCTGGTGAGTGCAGTTTGGGTCAGATACACACGCAGACACGCGCAGACGCACGCATGCAGACACACACACAGACTCCAAAGTGAAAATATAGTTTTTTTTGTCAAAATGTCCTCATACGGCATCACTTCAGGATCATCTGGGTCAAATGTCGTAAAATGTCACATCCAGCTCTAAATAACAAATCAATTAATCACTAGAATAGATTAATCATTAGTTGCAGGCTGCAGCCTTATGACAAACTAATGTGATTTTCCACATTAAATGGTAGTACTTTGTTTTCTATTCCCATGTGGCCTTATATCTGTGTAATCCCTCAGTGTCCAGTAGGTTCCATAGTGGTCCATGGGCGTTTACTAGTCTGTGTCTTATACTTGTTCTGACACAGCTCAAGATCATTCTAAAGCTATTCAGGAAAGGTCAATGAGACTTTTTTAGTCTAGTTTTGATGCTTGTTTTATTATTGATTAGTATCTGATTTCCGATCATCCTTCATATAAATTATAATTTTGAATGCCAAACGTGAGTACTGTATTTTACCTAATGTAAGCAGTATGTAACTCTCTGGAGGTGGATTCCATGGAAAGTGAAAGTTAAAACCATACTTTGGAACATTCCCCATGGAGATGGATAGTTTTTATGCCATACTGTGGAATATTATAGCCCATGGAACAGCATTTCAAACAAGCAGGAGGCCATCCTCCAGGCCAAATCAGAGTCAGGTCTGTGGAGATGCGAGCCCTTACACAGTAAGGATGCAGGTTTTTCAGTGCAATAAACAACCAAAGAAACCAAGCAAAACTTTTATTTTAGTCTATTTTTTGTCAAAAAAGTTACATACTGTTTTTTTTAAGTAAAATATAGTTTTATTTGGAAATGCACATTAAATACATTGTCATTATTGTTAAATACTAAAACCACCTCATGACCCTCACTTTGGGAACTACTCATGTAAATAACTGTAGGCCTTGCTATTAGATAATTATAAAACTCAAATTCCTTTTTTGATTCAGTGGTGACATATTGCTCAGCTTTACCAGCAGAGGCCGTTACATTACCTAAATAACTGCTACCTTTGCCAATTGCCACCATTCATTTTGATTTTTCATCTTTCAGCTGCAGGGGGAGCTCTACCCCACTCCCCCACCAACCAGCCCAGAGCCCCGGCAGGCCTACCTCCGGCCTACTCCCTCCAGGCGGCCGATGGGCACGTGTCCCTCTCATACGGCACTGATTCTGGGGAGATGTCAGCAGTGGGGGAGGACTTCTACAGCCAGTGCTCCAGCCCCTCTCCCCAGAGCGTAGCCTGGGAGGACGGGGAGCTGCTGCTGTACATCCCACACGGGGTGCAGATATTCTTCGTGACACCAGAGGGAGATGTGAGCGCACCGTCCTACCCAGGCTTCCTCCGATTGGTCAAATTCACCCATGAGGCATCAGACAGGACGCCCAATAGACCGCCAGCGTTCTTACAGGTGAGAGTCTGGTGGTTGTCAAAATGGTGGACTAGGAGGGGTAGTGTCTGGAGAACTAAAGGGAGAATAAGGGGGAAGGAGGGGCGGGGTCTGCAGGTATAAGGAACATTGTGATTGGTCCAACAGGTATCAAACTCCGCCCCTACAGCCAGGTGCTCATTTAAGCCTGGGTAAAATTCTGATGTAGACTTTGTTTGATCCGGTTCTAGTCCTGGTTTAACCCTGGTCTAGTCCAGGTTTAGTCCTGGTTTAGTCCCTGTTTAGTCCCAGTTTTAGTGTGTTGTTTGTGAAGTGTGAATGCAGCCTTAGAGTAATATTCAGATAGTTTTAGTTGTTTGTTTTGTAGAATTTTCAATAGATTAGTATCTGTTACACGTTCTACAAAACAAGTTTTTAACACGAGTCTTTGACCCATTGGGAGTCTCATGATTCTGCAGAGTTTTGGGTCATTACCGCTACACAGTTACTGGCTGTTCTGTTAATTGCCATGAAGAAGAATAAACTGGGGCCACTAACTTGTATTAGACACAGTTACAAAGCTCTAGCTGTATCAGAGAGCACCCACACTCCACACTGTAGATATGAAGTCACAGTGTCATGTGACCTCTGCCCTCAGGTTCTCTGATTGGTTCTTGCGCCCCCACCAGGAAATGACTCACTCTTATTTGTTTTGAGTAGTACTGTTACGAAACAGGGCTGGGTCTGGTTAGTACTTGGATGGAGACCGCTGGGAATGTCAGGTGCCACAGTGGGGCAGCAGTGGCTCTAGTGGAACCTGTTGTTGTGTCCTCAGGCAAGACACTTCGCCCACCTTACCTAGTATCAAAGTGGTGTGTGAGTTTTGGTGGCAGAGGTGGGGGTGGGCAATATGCCAAAACATTCATGTTACAATTTTCTTAAAATCTAAATCATGATCTGGTTTAGTCATGTTCATGTTTTCTTATCTTTTTATACAGTAAACAAGAGGTGACTAAAGCTGTCTCCTGTGTCTGAAAGTTTACTCTTCACAGTGTTAGGTTAAATCCACCTGTCACTCACTCGGAGCGTGATGGAGGCTGACCAATTGGAGGAGAGGGCGGGGAGTGTCTGACCATAGAACATTAAACAAAAAAACTGGGAATCACAATATGACAAGTTTGTCAAAATTGCAGATCTTCACAAGGATGAGATCACGATTTTTATCACCATATCCCTCAGTCTTGGTCAGAAGGGCTGATGGTGCAGTCTGCCCCAGGGCACACTGAATTAAATGAATTATTATTATTGTTAATATTATGTGACTTGTAAATGTGTTGATTGTGTTGGCCGTTCTCTCGACCAGGGCTCTATTGTAAAAGAGATTCATGGGACTTCCTGGTTAAATATTTAAAATAAGTGAATGGGACTGTGTGTGTAGAGGCTTAAACTTCAGGCTAGTTAAGATAGTTTGTTAATTAATAAGTACTGTGATCTGCAGACATAATATTTACACATTAGAACTGTAGTTTAAGTCCACATAGTTCCTCTAGTTCTATAATATAATGAAGCAGATTATGGATAAACTCGATGAACCTGCTCAGATTGTTGTTCTGATATTGTTCTGGTTATAAGTGCGAGTTGGAGCCGGCCCCTTGGCCCCTCCCTGCAGCCTGTGACCTTTGACCTCATGAAGACTCCTGATCTGTGTGAGTCATTTTTGAGTGAACCGACCATTATTTACCCTATGGACCGAGATCATGTAACCACTGTTTGAGATCACGTGACTACTGTTTGAGATCACGTGACCACTGTTTGAGATCACGTGACCACTGTTTGAGATCACGTGACCACTGTTTGAGATCACGTGACTACTGTTTGTGGAGTTTAGTCTATAGCCTGTGTGACGTCATCCACTCAAAACAACAGGCCAAGAGCAGCTAAAAATATCACTAAGAATTTAGCATGTACTTGTCACTTTACTACTACTGCACATGTAGTACTTTTGTCACATTACTACTACTGCACATGTGCAGTTGTAGTAAGCGGCCAAGCCAACTTCAAACTGTCTGCCTTCTGGTTAGTGGGCAAATCCTTAATTGACTGCACCACTGTCACCTTAATGAAGTGTATGCCTTTTATCTTTACTTGTATTATGTTAAAAGTATCTGACTTTGTTCTTCTGAGTTATTTTAGTTTCTCTCATAGAGTGACAGTCCAGCCCTTTTTAAAGGAGCTGGACCCGATTTTTACTGTTTTAAAAACATGAAAAACAGAACTAGTTCATTTTAAACAGTTTGCAGTGGACCAAAGTTATTCCTCACTTACCTTATGAACATTCTGAACATCATAAATATTCACCAGGATGAGTTTATAAGTGCTTTTCACAGCTCTCAGAGACAAGAGCGGAGTTTTGCCATCAAGGTAATGCTAATGACAACTAGCATGCTAACGTGCACATCCTGATTATCAGACAATAAAATGCTTTATAATTAGATGTAGACGGCATACAGCAGACTTATTTTGACCTCAGGAATGGACTGTACTGGGACAAGAGAGATTTTGCTTAAAAAATCAGGTACAGGGCCTTTAAAGAGCTACTTCCTCCTTTTGCAATTTGAAAACTACATAATGCATGTTTTTATAGAAAGTTCCTTTTTTAAATTTGTTTTCATAAGTTCATGCCAAAACAATCACTTCAATGTAAATCTAATGTGGGAAAGGTCACTGGGTTTTTATTCCTTACATAAATCAAACTGTGCCCTAAAAACACCAATAAAACAGTCATTTTTCAATAAAACATGTGTAGGTCAAACACTTTAAACAAATGCTAACTGCTAATCCATCAGCATGTGCCTCTAGTTACAGAGGTCATGTGACTGAAACCTGACCCCTGAGCAGGACTTCCCCAGGTGCTGTTGAAACTGGATGACATCACACTCACATGAGGAATTATTATGTAAACCTGCTTACACTGGAGCGGCCTTAATCCTGAGAAAGAGAGGGATGGACTGAGAGAAAGAGAGAAGGAGCGAGAGAACGCATGACCTCATTAACCAAACCAAACAAAGTGCGTCACAACTCACACGCTTTATTTCCGTGACATGTTTGAATCATATGAAATCTAAACAAATACAAATACAAACCTTTTTACATTTGCCTGTGGAAACTCAAGTGTCTCTACCAAACCAGAAGGTGGCTCAGGTCTCAGTGAGCAGGACACTCCACACTCGTTACACTATTACTGTTACTATTACTTTTACTTTTACTATTACTTTTACTATTCTAGGCACTCTCACTGTTTAGGACAAAAATCACACTAATGGACAACACTTTTTAGAAATTATAATTTTTTTTAGTTGAACTCGAGGTAACTAAAATATTTAATCTTAAATTTAAGTGAAAAATAGTTTGCATCATTACATGACGTAAACACTTTTCATTATAATATTTTTTCAAAATCTCCAGATGTTTCATATTATACTGGACTTATTTCATGATTTATATTGTGTGAACAGTAAAGTGTTCATTTAAAAATGTCATTATGATGGTTGAATTTAAAATAGAGTATGAGGAGTATGAGGGGGGCATATGGGTCAAAACCTGTTGAATGCTGTTGAATTCTGGGTTTCAGCTTCGCACTTGACCCATCTCTAAACATTTGCTGATCCAAATCATAATTCCTTAAAATCTATCAACAGAATTACTTCAAAGGGCTGTACCCTATTTTTTTATGTAAATATTAACATTTTTATCCTCCACGAACCAGGAAGTAACACTGGTGCGCTGTTAGCATGCTAATTGTTGTTTGCAGTGATGTATTAGCAAAACTCTGATGGCAAATCTGAAAGTTGTGGAAAGCTCTTATAAACTCATCGTGGTGAATAATTAGGATGCTCTGAATGCATAAGGTAAGTGAGGAATAACTTTAGACCACAGCAAACTGTTTAAAATGAACTTTTTTTTTTTTTTTTCATGCTTTAAAGTGGAACTGACACTAAATCCACTACTGAACTGTGTACATGGAGTTTGAATAGCATTATCATTAGCAATTAGCAATTAGCATTATTATTCCTAGTGCTTTTTTGGCAATTTTAG
>KN472518.1:0-38298 GCA_000787095.1 Periophthalmodon schlosseri
ATACATACATATTTACACAATGCAATGTATTTTTGTAGATTAAAATGATTGCCTTGCAACTAAAAACTAGTCACAACTACTACAGGGACTTTGATTATCAATACTTGGGTCTGCAAACTCTTAACCCAGTCTGCCACCTTTGTCCCATAGAATAATGTAGTGTGCACATATTCTGTAGACTTAATCTCATCTGAGGCTTTTCAAAACATGAGATTTAGTTGCATGTGAGGTCTTTGTATAATTACCCTATACTGTTTAAGATGTTTTGTATTTTAAGCTTTACTGTGTGACCCATAAACCCCATAATGGAGCAGGTCTGAACGGCTCTCCACTCTCTATAATGACTTTAGACTATGGGAGAAACATGTTTGAACCAGTGTTGGTGCGTTCCTTCTGTCTATCAAATACATGTCTAAACCTTCATTTAGGTATAAGCTACTGAAACCAGTGTAGTTTCTGTTTTATCTTGAATCAGACAAATAAAGTTGTATTCTATTGTATTAATACAGCCTTCCCTGCACAGCTTGCAAGTGAAATATTCATGTCAACACGTAGTAATTTATGCTACCGTAGTTGCAAATGCGATGCATGAATAACTAATTTGGAAAGGGTTATGAAAATATGATGAAATATAGTTGAAGTAAAAAGGTGACTTGAGATTTGATAGATAGATTTGATACTCAATACCAATTCCAATAAAAAATAGAATGTAATTTTCATAATAGTACTTTCTTTAATATTACCATGAGGTCTTATATTTGTGTAAACCCTGTCCGAGTTGTCCAGGTAGGTTCCATAGTGGTCCATGGGAGTTGGTCCTTTTGGTGTGACTTTTCTTAGTATCGATATCTGTTCAGATGAGTATCTACTTTCGATGCTAATTTCCATTAGTATCTGATTTTTGATACTTTTGACAAGCCTCTATTGCAACTATTGGTATTATTCCTACTACCTCTAAACTACTTCAATGTATAAGATTACACTAGCTGGTAATAGTGATAATCACATTTATTTACTTGTTAATATAAAAAGTCTTACCTTCGTTTTCTTTAAAAAAGATTCATTTAAATGTTCTAGTTTCTTTCCCCTGTCAAACTGTGGTCAGTAAATATGTGACCAGCCCTGTAAAGTGTGCCATTAATCTGAAGCGACTTGTTGAAGTTTCGCAGCAGTTTGTTCACTAATCGCCTGGATTTTTAAAATTTTCACTCAATGCAAATACCCTCAAGGCTAATTTAGCGCACAGTTGGAAGCTAAACTGACATTTTCTCATTAGCGCATGGATCGTTAGCGCTGGTGTACGGTTAACCTCGTCTGCACAATCTGTGTCAGTCTGTGGTGAAAAAAGCTGAGTTTGAACATTTCACGTTGATGCATTGGACAGAAGGTCCGAAAGCTGTGGAGACTCCAGGTCAAAGTTCAGTCCAATAAATGTATTACAAGTAAGTCAATGTCATGTAATGTTTATTTAATAAGATAACAAAAGATTCTACTACACAGTTGATCAATATGTTATTATTTGGACATTTTGAATCGCAATATTAGTCTAAAACGACCAAATAAAAGAAACAAGTCCACTGACTTCTGCTAGAAAACTGCGGTGCCCGATGGGAGCTGACTTCGTCATAAACATCATCACCACAAAGAGCCGTGCAGATGTCGGCATCTCCAATGGATAGCTGCAGCTCACGCTAGCAAATAGCACATTTTTTTCATTTGTACCAAAATGACTATGCTGCCGAATCAATGCCACAACAATGACGAAAACGAATGCACAACTGCGTAATATTTTTGTGATTCAATCAGTTAATTTAGTCCTGAATAGATCTTTTGTTTATTCCATGTAGATACTGTCTTCCTACTGTTGTAAGATAGGGCCAGGACCTTGGCAGTGGTCTATACTTTCAAGGGCCCATATTACGCAATTTTCAGATCTATGTTGTAATGTTGTTTCCTCATCAAAAATATACCTGGAGTTCACACATGTTTAACACACAAACCCTGCAAATTTTGGCTGATTTCTTCTCTCAAACAGAAAAACTGTGTTCCACCTTGTGATGTCATGTGATAATACAGGAAGTGCTCCACTGTGTTTTTAAACTTTATACACCTTCACTAGAATCATTTGGAAACTTTGAGCCCTGGAATTGCCAATCTCTACTGAACAAAAGGTAAAAGATGGCTGTTAACTTGAAAACTACTGCTTCATGACATCACGAGAGCACACAGAGCATTTTGAGCTTCAGAAATGTAGACAGACTAATAATCCAGGATTACTCAAACGTGTGAATGAAACAAACAGAAATGTAACAGACTAATAATCCAGGATTACTCAAACGTGTGAATGAAACAAAACACAACTCTAGGTATGTTTTTGAGGAGGTAACAACATTATAACATGGCTTAAAGCTCACAAGAGTCAATTTTGCGTAATACAGGACCTTGTCTTTTGTATAGTTACTTATCCAGTGTCGTGTATAGCTGCAGTCCACATATTAACATCAGTGCAGAATTTGAATGAGTTTTCTGTATTGTGGGATAAAGTGCATTATGCTTAGACACAGCCTTCTTCTCACAGCTCTGCATACATATTCACAGTGAGGATTAAGGCTGGTGTTACTGCACAGAGTTTCTTGGAGCATACAGAGAGATACAGAGCAAATGTACTGCAGACTGATGGTCTCGGTTGGACACTTTTGGAGATTGTGAAGTGTAAAGGACAACCTGTTCCTGATTCAAAGATTCATGGAGCAATGCAGCAAATTGTAGCTTTGACTAAAGTGTAATACATTATTTCTTGTACTGAGGTATGGGCGGATCTAGCTTCAATAGCATGATGTCCTGTTTATTTGGGATTGTAATGACTATTGACTTAGCTAGCTCTTTGATGTTAAGTGATAACAGCATGCTAATTACAATGTATTTTGGACTAGTCAATAAATTATTGATTTGAATGATTTCTATCTGCATATCATTAGCATTTTGCAACGATATGTAGTTTGCTTTCACATTTGAATACATCCTCAACAAAACAATGCAGTGAATGCCTTTAAAATACTTTATTGATGAACTGTAAGAAGCTAGTGACAGAAGTCCACTTCTTGTCGCTATAATTAATCTCTGATGGGATACAAATGTTGCTTTTAATATTAATACTTTGCAACTGATGTCTTCAAAATTCCCTGGGGGTGTGATTCTAACTGTAGGCAAAGCTCTGTCTGACGCTCAGCTACTCAAGTTAGACTTTAATCTAACATTAAAATGACAGTCACAAGCTAGTTAGCATTAACAGTTTTTCAGTTAGTCTCTTTCACTTTTTTTGTTGAAAAGCATACGCCTAAACAGGACCATGGACCATCAGTGATCACAGGCTCCTGAAAATGAGTTGTTAAATCCATTTTGTATTTTTTCTTGAGTTTTCCAACTATCTTCAAACTTTTTCGACTGTGTGTTTGCTGTGCTTGTGCATTGTGTCACCATGGTAGCTGCTGAACATTCCACCATAGAGATACATGTAAAACACACCACCCGTGATGTTACTGCAAAGTATCAATGAACGAGGGTCTTATCTTGATAAATGAGTTGATATCTGAGCTGCATACTCCTTTCTACCAACTATCTGTCTTACTTCTTTACTCATTGTGGAATGAGGTCACTGATGTTTCCCAAGACATTCCTAACTTGAATAAATGCTCACTGTACGGCATTAGCCTTGGCCGCTTGTTCACACCTTTTCCCCTCTCTCCTCCTCTTCCTTCTCCTCCTCTCTCTCATATCTCCTCCTATATTTCATCTTCCTGGCTTCTGCTGCAGTCTTCACCTTATATCCTCCACTGGACCGGGTCAGAGAGTGTGGGAAGGGGGGGAGACAGAGGGGCAGGGGCGATCTGGGCCGTTAGTCAGGGCAAGAGGGATGGGAACTGAATGCTAATGACTACAACGCTGGCTAATTCCCAACAATATAAAAGTACAAAAGTCTAACTCGAGTTTTTAAGTGACGCTATGGGCTAAGTACCAATAGTGAGATAGCTTCATGGACAATATTGACAGAATTATAACGTGATTGTGATTATGCTAATGATGATAATTAGACTATATACGGCAACTCATGTAAAATGTGCCTGTTAAACATCATTATATTTAAGATTTTACACAAAATCTTGCCTCGTCTTTTCTAGTTTAGTAATTTTGGTGAAGTTTATAATTTTACTTCCTGGTTGGACACGGGCAACAGATATGACATACGTAGAGGTATGTTACCTAGCAACCATAAACAAGGGCCAATAGGCTACTTGTCTAAATTACACAACAGTTATAATTTGACAAATGCAGACAATTGACAACCCCTTTATTTTTTTTAAATATTATTGTTACTTCCTGTATTTTCCTGTATTTTCTATTTTTTGTTTTCTACTTTTCTTTATAAACTGCCACTTGACTCGTAAAGTTATGGTGAATATTTACCACAGATACTCTCCCAACAAACTAAGTCATAATTAGAAAAATATATAAATCTGTCAAATGCACTTAAGAATTGCATATTGAAATATCACTTTTTATATTTTTGGAAGTTTATTGTTATTTTTATTCAGTATTTTTGCTGCTTTTTGATAGATTTCTTATCATTGACAACATACTTGACATTCTAATTTTGCATATCTTAAAAACAGTTTATTTTGACAATTACCACCCACCTCTACAAACTTATAGATGTGTACTGAAACATCCTCTGGACTTGTATGAATATAAAATTGTAGATTTAGCCTGTATAACTTTGTTTCACATCTTGCTAAAATGCTGCCTCTATAATGGTCTAACTCTAATACTTGGTCAAATACTTGGATCAAATGAGCCCACACTTTCCATGTGGTTTGTTCTGGAGTTTTCCTGTTATTCTCAGGCCTGGCGCTTTTTTGTTTAGCTGTTGCTCGGTGACCTCATATTTCACAATAGAAGCCTTGATCTTTAATGGATGTCAGGTTTTATTCCTCTCCGCAGTGACAGTGTAAATCTCATACATTATAATATTGCATTGGCGAATAAGATCATAAAGACATTATAGGGTCCATTATGTTTGACAAAATGGATTCGGTTTAATGTCAATGGGTCATAAAAGCGTTTGTGCTTTGTCACAGTTTGCGTGTTCTCCCTGTGTTGTTGTCAGTTCTCTCCTGGTGCTTCCAGTATACAAAAACATGCATGTAAGTGTAAAATGCCCATAAAGAATAAAGAGGTTGTTATGACAAAATATAACTGGTTGTCTGAGGCCCAGAGTAGGTGGAATATGACTTGTTTAACTGCACTATTTTTTACTAAAGTCTAGGTTGAAAATTAGTCAAGGTTGTCTGAAATATGATTGGTTTATTTTTTCCTTTTCGTGGGAGCCCTGGGTTGCCCCGTTTTGCAAATAAACAAAAACATGCTTGTACATTGGGCTGAACAATTTTAGAAAGAAAACGTAAATTGCTTTTTTTTTTTTTGGCGGATATTAAGATTGCAATAATATCTGAGATTCAAAATCAGTTCGGTGCATATTTCAAATGTATCCAGGAGCATTACCAAATCAAGACTGAAATATGAATTGCCAAACTAATACGAGAATCCCATGTTTTTTAAAACATGTAGACAGGGTTAGCAGTAATTTGACCCTATGTTTACAGACGACATGGTATCATTCAAAATTTGGATTTCACTTAGGATTTATCTTGCAGCCGTGCATCTAGACACAGACCTTTTAAACACTTGCTTTATTTACCAGTGCCATCCTATTCACACCACATCACTTATTTTGAGAATATCACTTTACGGTTGCCATTGGAAACAAAACGATTCCACATTTGTATAGACGGATTCTGGCTGTTGTTTGGAGTGGCTGGTGTTGCTTTGAATGAAACGACTTTACTATTGGAGACGCAGGAGGGAGAGCGCGAGACGACAGCACATTGATCCACATCTGAGCGAGGGGAGATGAAAGGAAGTGAGAAACGGAGCAGACATTTTGAGACTGGAGGGGCGGTGAGGGTAATTTTGGGATGGGATGGGTAGAGACAAAAGCGAGAGGGGGGTGGCAGAGAGAGTGAAGGAAAGAGGGACGGGGGTGGGGGACAGAGCGAGAGAGAAGAAAAAGAAAGAGTGAAGAAAATGGAGGGAGAGGGCAGAAAGTAAGTGGGAGAGATGAAAAGAGGGAGCGAGAGAAGAAAAAGGGACAGAAAGAGCGAAGAAAAGAGGGAGAGAGTAAGAAGAAAAGAGAGAGAGAGGGAGAGAGAAAAAAGACAGGAGGGAGAGAGAGAAGAAAAGAGAGAAGGAGAGAGAGAGAGAAGAAAAGAGGGAGAGAGAAGGAGGCATTGACACAGTGAGCGAAAATCCCAGAGACTTATAAATTATTGACAGAGCAGTTAAAGGATTGTGTGGACGCACTGAAAAAATAGTCCAAAACATGACTGACGTAAATTTGTCATGAACTTTCTTTGTGATTGTTTGTTAATATGTTGCTATGGAAACTATATTATCTATAGTCTGTAGTCACTAAGAGAAATACTTACTACATACTACCATACTACATTCATCTAATTCCAGTAATAGAAATCTACCAAAAACTATTAGCACTGCTTTGTCATTTGAACTGTCAGACTTTATCGGTTTGAATATATATGATCAAGATTCACTTATACTGACATCTCTATAGCTCCTGTACTACACATGGTGACTATGACATGACGTACACAGAAGGAACAAAATGAAACATTTGGAAATACTCAATCATTGTTACCACTGCAGACTTATATAAAAGGTTTCAAAAACAGTGCAGTGAAGAGATAAATTGATTTCCTTGTCTTATATTAAACTTCTTGTTGTTGACAGATTTCGGAGATCTACGTGAGTGGTGAGTCTGGAGACCTCACGGCCAAAGAGAAGCTGCTGATCTGGAGTCAGCAGGCCACGGAGGGATACGCCGGCCTCCGCTGCTCCAACTTCAGCTCATCCTGGAGTGATGGACGCATGTTCAACGCTCTGCTGCACCGATACAGGTACAGAGACTCTTAAATCCTCAAGATGTATTTTTACCAACAGTTACAGGATTGTCTTCCCATTCATTGAAGCAAATAAAGCAGATCTATTCTGCAAAATTGACATTTCAGAGTTTTTAATCATGTCATAATAGTTTCCCCTCACCATTTACTCACCCGAAGTTGTATTTGGAGTGATTTGTGCATGTTTGAGTATTCTCTAATTGGTTATTTACAAGGCGCCATATTGCCGATCAATTCCCGTTTTCACCGCCTGGGGGATACACCCACTGCTCTGTACTTACTTCATTCTCCAATTTTATTTTCTTAATCTGTTATCCGTGTAGGATTCGGCAGCATCGCGCAGTCATTTTGGTACAAATAAAATTTTTTTAAAAACAGTTACTCACTAGCAGATTTTTATGTTGGATCATTATGTTATAATTTGCACATTTTAAATAGCAATATTCATCCAAAACAACATGATCTGCAGCTATCCATCAAAGATGCCGACAGCTACACGGCTTTTTGCTGTGATGTTGTTACAGTGATGTCTGCTCCCATTGAGCATCACAGTTTTCGGACTTGTTTGTTTTACTAAGTCGTTTTTAGGTGAATATTGTGATATAAAATGTCCAAATTATGACGTAATGATCTATGGGTGTCACAAATTATAACTACCGGTATATAGCAGGCTCAAGCACAATAGATCTGCTTTAAACTGTTTTTTTATGTGTTTTCTTTTTTTATGGCCAATGCTGATACGAATTGTTTAGAAACTAGAGCAGCTGACGGCCAATAAGATGCATATTGCACAACTAAGGAAAAGTAATTCTGATTCATTCTATGGCAATGCTATTTTGACATCGAGCCACGTTTCACTTCAAACCTATAAGGGAGGGGAGTAGTCACATTTTGTGCAGTGACTTTTTTGCACTAAAGTATTCAAATAACCCATTAGGTCTTTCATTTTATCAGCTTAAACTAAATATTGCTGGAGACTGAATATATATTATGCAACATGGCTCCAAAAACTTGTTATCAATAAATTTAAAAAGTGTTATTCTGCCACTGTGTCTGAATTTCTATCACTGTAGCAGCTACTTAAGAATCAGAGAGGCTTAAATAAACAGCGGCACAAGGACAGTGGAGCAGTGAAACATGAGAGAACTGCTAATGCTGACTGCAGATATACAAAGCTTTAGCTCATGTGAAGATGAAGCACACTGGTGTCTGAACAGACAGTGTTAAAAGTAAGGATCCGCTTTCTGAAGTTCTTGAATCAATGCCAGTGTACATTACATTTTAAAGGTTCTATATTACACAAAACTGACTCTTGTGAGCTTTAAGCCAAGTTATAATGTTGTTACCTCTTCAAAAACATACTTGGATGTGTGTTTTGGTTCATTCACACACGTTTAAGTAACCCTTTATTGTTAGTGTTGAAGCTCAAAATGCTCTGTTCCACCTTGAGATGTCATGTAGTGGTAGTTTACAAGTTAACAGCTACCTTTTACCTTTAGGTCAGTAGAGATTGGCAATTCCAGGTCTGAAATAATCCAAATTATTCTAGTGAAGGTGCAAAAACAGTTTTTGTCTGTAATAAGTTATACATTATCATCAAAAAGTGAAATTATGAAGTAAAGATAAAATATTGACTTGTAAATTTTTGGAACGAGTTTGTAGGTTCTCAGCCGATACTCATATATCTTCCAAACAACATAATGAGTCCTTGTTATGTGACTGATAATTAAGATGAATTGATTAACTGCTTAATATGGCCCTGAACACTTGTAGTTTGAGCCCTCCTCACCCCTCCCCTCTGTGCTTAGGCCTGACCTGATCGACATGAAGGTGGTGGACCGACAGAGTAACAGAGAAAACCTGGAGCAGGCCTTTGAGATCGCAGAGTCTTTAGGAGTCACACGACTGCTCGACGCTGAAGGTGAGAACCCAGAAGGATCCAGGAATACTGTTTATTTTTACAATAATGAATGACCGAAGACTAATTTCAAAAGTCTAATTTCAGTCCTCGTGTTTGACCCTATAGCACGGAATTTGAAGTTATCCTGTCTGATAAGATTAATCCATGATTTTGCTTTGTTCCTTTGTAGTTTTGAATAATAGCTCTCTTTGCAGCTTTTTATTGCTTTCTTTCAGATTTTACAAACAACAATTACAATATATTGTATTCATTTATTGCACACTCCTAAGCATGTGCGATGTGGCAAAAAATGGATATTTGCCTTGGTAACAGTGGTATCATAATTCATATATTATTTTGCCTAAAGCATCTTATGAGAATTAAATACAAATTTCACTCATTCACTCAGTATGTTGTAGATTGACCAGATAGGGTTATAGATTGGTTTAGGTAGGGAAAAGTAGATGGCATTAAGTTTAGCAATCTAGTGTTATAAGCTATAATACCCATACTGTGCATATCTGTATGACCCTCAGTCCAGTTCCTCACAGTATTTTCCTGTCTCTGACCTTGTTCTGTGACAGATGTGGACGTGCCGTCTCCAGATGAGAAGTCGGTCATCACCTACGTCTCCTCCATCTACGACGCCTTTCCAAAGATCCCCGAGGGAGGAGAGGGCGTCGCTGCACACGTATGTTCCATAATGAAGCTTTAATGCTTTTACCTCGTCACTGCCTGTCACTTAACCTTGGTGGTCATGTGCACTGGTTTATGCAGAGTTTGTACATGTGCTGGAAATCAATGCTTCCTCTTGTGTGGGTTTTGTGGTCATTTTATTATAGAAACAAATCTTGTATCCCAGAACAACACTGTATAGAATGTATTTATAAGTGACTACTTGATAGACTGCCTGAATATCTCGCTTGTTTGTTGACCTTGATACAGGAACTTTTAATACAAGATCTTATGATTGTCTACGTCTAAAAACTGGCCACACTAGAACCGAAATGGGAAAAACAGCTTTTGGTTATTTTGCTTCCTAAAACTGGAATACATTTCCAATACAAGGACATGCAAAGCTGGATAAATTGGTGCCACTTTAATAATCTGGTGATAAACATTTATAATCACATCTATTGTAAATGTATAGTTACTCCACTTGTAAGGTACTGAGAGAAAAACATGCACATGCAAAAGTGTACCTTAAGTGTGCTTAAGAAGTTGTTGCGTTGGAACTGTCTGTGCTGTACTGTTTGTAGACTTTAGACATTATTGCGCCACAATGGACTTTACTTGGACACAGTAGCTCAAAAGCAGTATAAAAAAATCTATCTATGTGCTGAATGATAATTTTCTCTAAATAATCTGTCTATATACTCTGTTGTCTCCAGGAGGTGGAGCAGAGGTGGGCTGAGTATCAGGCCCGGTTCTCCTCTCTGCTCCAGTGGAGCCGACAGCACACGGTCCTCATGGCCAACAAGAACTTCCCACAAAACCCTGTGGAACTCAAGGTGAGGATAAAAAGTTCTGCATATATTTATGAACTGCTTTATTTTACTCTGTTCAACTCAAGTGAGAGTCTTTAGTAATTGTAGAAGCAATGATTTTCATTGATTGCGATTGTGATCCCAAGGAAAATTCTTCATCTTATTTGTCCATCTCAGGTAGTAAATCATTTCTTCATACCTGAAACAAAAATGTCTTTGATATAATAAACATAAAAGAGGTAATATCCAATTACAGTAGTGACTATAACTGAAAGCTCGTTGCAAGTGTATCCCTATCACTTATACAGACTTAATTGGTTTAATTTCTTGGGTCATTGGGCAATACATAGCAATACTAATTAAACATGAAACACGATTTGCCACAAGTCACATCATACATGTAATTTTTTTTTTTTCCAATCAGTATTTGGAGGTAAAAATACTCTTAGCAAACCGGTCTTATTGAATGTGTCGCTTCATCATTCCAAACTGCAGCTTTCACAGTGATACTGACCACAGCCCATTCACTCCTCTCTGTGTCCACAGGCACTTTACAACGAGTACGTCCATTTCAAAGAGACAGAAATCCCCTCAAAGGAGAAAGAAAAAGGTCATATCGAACATCTCTACAAACTACTGGAGGTCAGTCAACAGGGAAAAATCTGGGATAATACGATATACGAGTTTGTTTACCGATACCGATCTGATATTCATATTGCTGTTGTGGCCGGTAACCAATGCTTGCAGATTGTCAGATATAATTAACTTTTGCAAGAATTATTACAAAATGTATATTTATTTGGTATTTAATAAAGTGTGTTGTATTTTTATGATGATACAGTAAACATACATCCACTTCTTTAGCTTCAATACTTTTCTCTTTACATTTTAACTCAGTAGTCAGTTTAAAAGGACACATTTGATGCATTTAGAATAAACTCATAAAAAACATATGGGCACGCAGGGACAGGAGCAGCTTAGAAAAAAGAAAAAATCTGTGATACATTTTAGGAAGGTTTTTTAATTTTATGGAAAAAATAATCCTGCATATCAGACAGTATCGATATTAGCTCAGATATATTGTCAGTTCTTAGGGAAACCTGTGGTTACTGACCTGCCCATGTGCAAGTCCCATTACATATCATGGGTTTAGCTTAGAGGCACTATAATTATGTCACTGCTGCTGTCAACCTCTAAATATTCCTCCATGATGCGATGCTATCAATGTGTTTTATTGTATTTGAAGAATCACATGCTGGGGGATACAGGACAAACTTGTTTGTTTGATCAGCTGAAGAGGCCAAAGTGTGATCACACATAGGGAAAAACACAGAAGTAATTGAGTTTTTATCTATATGTTGTTCAAGTTAATTACAGCACGTGCATTTTACAGGGACATGCACCTGGGGCTTACATAATGTGATGAGCTGACAGGGAGCAGCCATTCATTCTACTCAAAGATGGCACATAAATTAAACACTATCAGCCTCACAGCCTGTTTTGTCCAAGCTCATGTATTTGCAGTTGAAAACAATCTTGTTCTTAGTCCTTTATAACATTATGTAACTTTTCTGGTTTCTGTGTCTGCTGTCATGGAGATGTGATTGCTTTGTTTGGAATGGTCCACAGTATGAACTTAAGCTTCTCTCCATCCATCTTACTGTGTGTGTGGTCACTTCTCCACTGATCTGACCTGTAACTTGGCTTGGTGGCATCAACTGCAATTCTCCATGGATATAGATATGTTTAATACCTTATTGTAGAAGACTTCAGGTAAAGTAATCACATCACCACGGAAACCAGAAAAGTTACATAGTTTGCCTTTAAGAAAATTACAGGTTAAAAGATTGCAAGAAATTTGAATCAGAATTAGACTTTTATTGCCATTGTTGGGAAACTATTATATGCCTCGGCAATATTGTGCAAAAACATTGACATTACTTTTTACATTGAAAATAAATATGATGTTCTGTATTACGTGTTACTCTTTACAGTGAGGTTAACCAACATTTTCCTTGTTCATTAATAAAGTCTTTTCTCTTATATTTTGTAGTAAACATAGCTCAAAAGTGTTTACCCATCTGTATGAATATATTTGCGGCTTTGGTATTCAGAAAGTCCTTTAGTCATTTACTTGAATAATGGGTTGATGCTGTCTTTATGGTGTTTTTTGTCAACAAATTCTTTTATTATGATTATAAGGATTTAAATGGACCACAGCTTAAATGAGAATGTATTGGGTGAGTTCGCTAGAGTTTTGGGCTGGACAATTTAATCTGCCTTTTTACTTCTGAAATGCTGTTTACTACTGAGAGCCTCGTCCCGCCCCCATTAAGTCAACCGATAGCTGCACAGGCCATGTCTTTAGATGATCAAGAATTTCTTTAGTCGACTACAGCCCTACAAAATACATTCACCTGTTAAGAACCTGTATATCAGTGTGGTATGGTTGTTAAATTGCTGTATTTCTATGTGCTTTAGGTGTGGATAGAGTTTGGTCGTATTAAGCTCCCTCAGGGCCTCCATCCAAACGACATGGAGGAGGAGTGGGGCAAACTCATCCTGGAGATGCTGGAGAGAGAGAAGGCTCTGAGACCGGCCGTCGAGAGGTACCAATGAATACATACATTACATTGAATTAGATTAGAATTTATTACAAGATAAGGCAAAACGTATTTACTCCAAGCTGGCATTACATTATGACCACATGCTTAATATAGACTCCATTGCATCGTGTAAATTGCAATACTGATATTACACAGAACAATAATCACAGCCTTCAGTTGTCATATGCATCACCTATTGCTGGTTCACTGTACTTTTTTCTTTGGACAATTTGATAGACCAATATAGACTCTGGGCTAAGAGCTGGATAAATCCGGGACTAAAATGAGACTAAAATGAGACTAAAACGGGACTAAAACGGGACTAAAACAGGACTAAAACAGGACTAAAACAGGACTAAAACAGGTCTAAACCAGGTTTAAACCAAGTCTGAACCAACTCTGCAAGATACTGATCACTGTTGACCAAGAATACCTCAAAAGTGAACCAGGAGTGAACCAGGACTAAGTAACCAGGTTTAACACAGAATTAAATTAAGAAATCCGATGAACTGTTACTACTGCAACACCCCAAGCAAGAGTCAGTTACAAAATAAAGTTACCTTTATGACAATCAAATCCCATTTTCCCATTCAACTTTGAGGACAAATGTTGTATCTTGTTGCCATACATATCCCACCCAATTACAGTTGTCTAATTTACGTATCTAATTCAATGTATTTAATTACTGTTTTTTAGACTTGAGCTGCTTCTACAGAGAGCCAATAAGATCCAAAACATGGCTCTGGACTGTGAGGAGAAACTGACGCTAGCGAAGAACACACTACAAGCCGTGAGTGCTGCTCCTCAATTTGTCTCACAAATTTGCACAAAGGTTTGGGTTTATGAGGGATCGTTTAGGTTTTACAATCCACTAATACGATATGTACATAGTTAAAAAGGCGAGTGTCTGCTTTGAACAATAAATATTTGCTCACTGCTTTCTCAGCGTAGAGCAAACACTGGATTTTTCATGGTATTAAGACCTTTTATGGAGTTCAAACAGCCTCCTCTTAAATTTAGTCAAACTACAGGTGCTTACAGGATTTGAAACTGCGTCATTCTCTGAGCGAGAGAATGTATGTAACAAAAACATCTCCCTCATTCCAATGGCAAATTTCAGAAAAAAATATTTGTAGTAAGTAGTAATTTTTGTATTTTCTTTTAGTTATTTCAGTGCGTAATGAAATCCATAGATACTTTGTGAGGACATGTGACATCTAAACTATCCCAAATCAATTAGACAAATCACAGTTTTAAATGTTTTTTGTCTTATTGTGAAAATATATTTTTTTTACATTTTCCTAGTCATCCTTTATTGATGATTCAAATGAATGATTAGTAAAACATCACGTGTTGGTTTTAGGACATGTCCCGGGTGGAGAGCGGGGAGTCGGTGCAGTGTGAGAGGGACATGGCCTGTTACCTTCAGGACTGTGAGGCTCTGATCAGAAACCTGAACCAAGAACTGAAGGTCCTGAGGGACGAGAGGTACTACCAGGTGGAGCAGTTGGCCTTCAGGTGAGTTCAGGGGGGTCACCTCAGGGCAGTCTGCAGGGTCTAGTACTGAAATTAACACATCTGTACACTGCGATCAATTTTATATTCTCATTTATTTATTTATTTATTTATTTGTTTGTTTGTTTATATTTATGTGTTTTTTTGTAATTGTAGTTGTCGTTGTAGTTGAGTTATATCAGGGATCGTAATGTCTTCTTTGGTCCGCAATATGAGCTACTGTATATTTGTCAGTCCACTTCATTTTTTTAAACACATGAGGAACATTTTGGTAACAGCAACAAATTTCAATCAATATTGTATGTTATCTATGCAGTACCACTAGAAAATAATAAGTATTAAGTTCAGTTATGAATATGTTGGATATGTAGTTGCACATGTCAATTTAAACTTCTGTCCCCCCTTCAGAGTGTCGTGCCTACAGGAGGAGCTGGTCTCCCTCCGGCTGCAGTGCTCCAGTGTCTACAGGAAGGGCCACTTTGGACAGGCCCTGAGCGGGACGGGGGCAGAGCTCACCCAGCGCTCCCAGGACGGAGGGCTTTCTTTGGGGCAGACTCTGCTGGGAGCCGTGGGCGCTGTGGGGGTGATGGGTGCGGCTCTGCTCAGGAGGCCCATGGATCGCTCTCAGTTAGTGGCCATGTCTTCATCTGAGGACGAGGGAAGTCTGAGGTTCATCTACGAGCTCCTGGGATGGGTGGAAGAAACACAGGTTTGTACCAGTATGAACAACTGTTCCTCTTTGTACTTAATAAGACTTATGCTTTGTCTTTGAACAGCTTCAAATCTTACTCTTATTAATTAAAATAAAACTAGGCCAGCACAATACATTTAAACTGCATTGGTGTAGTTGGCTGAAATTGGCAGTGCATATTGAAATCATCATATTAAGTCAACAGCTGTACACAAGTAAATGATGTAAGCAACGCAAATCTTTAAACACAGATTTTTATATTTTGGTTTCCTCTTTGCTCAGGACCTGTTGGAGCAGGCGGAGTGGGGCGCAGACCTTCCCTCTGTGGAGAAACACCTGACTGAGCAAAACTCCATCCACACAGCGGTGGAGGATCTGATGAGCAGCCTGCAGGAGGCGAGCAGCTACGAGGTACACACAATACACAGCATACTAAACATACCACAACTCTACAGGGGTTCAGTTACAGGTACATTCTGACCTTATTCCTTTTTTTTTGTGTTTTTTTTTGTTGTTTTTTTATACAAACATAAAGATTAACAAAAAATGTAAAAGAAATAAAGTAAAAATGAACAGATAAATTAAAGAACTGCTGGAATCATCAATGGATTTGACATATAGTTTAAAGTTTATATGACAGGTTAGACCACTCATCATTATTTTAAAAATTTACTAAACATTTGTCTAGTCTTTACTAGTTTTGTAATTTTGGTGAAGGTTATCATTTTACATCTTGGTTGGACACTGACAACAGATATGACATAGAGGTGTATAAACTAGCAACCATAATGTTAACAAGGGCCAATACTTGTCTAAATTACACAATAGTTATGATTTGACAAATAAAAATAAATGACAACTCATTTATTTTGTTACATCAATGTTTAAACTGTCAGAAAAATGCCTCCCTCGTGCGTAAATTGTCCTTGCATTTAGGATGGAATTGATGGTGTGGGTGGAGGGATTCTGTTTTAGAAGCCACTGCTATTTCCTGGATTTTACAACTTTTTGTTTTCTACTTTTCTTCACAAACTGCAACTTAACTGAAATTATTATTAATATTATTTACAATATTCTACTTTTTGAGATTCATTTATACATAATAAGCCATTGTATAACTGTAAACTAACTGCTTTTTCTCTCCCCAAAGCCCAAAGTCTCGCCTAATTTCAAGAGCAGTTACTCTGAAACCCTGGCCAAGCTGGAGCACCAATATTGCAAACTACTGGTCAGTCCCACAGAGCTGTTGGAGTCTCCTCTTTGTACTCCACTCACAGTCATTTTTATTTAATCCAGTTAGGGCATGACAGATTGCTCATTTAAATTCACACTATTATTCATCTGCTGGACGCCTAAGATGTCTTTCTTAAGGACTGGAACTTATGAAACTGACATATTTGAGATTTATGTGGTGCATATTTCACACGTTTGGTTTACTCAAAGTTTAAATTTTAAGTGGAGGGTCTGTGTGTCACTTACTTTCTCATGAAGATGTTAATATTTGCCTAGAATATTACACAATATGGCATGAACTTGTTTCATTTATTCAATTCCAGGCGTTTTTATTGCCAAAAATACTTGGTAGAGTCGCCTGCTTGTCTCAGTTGATACTGCTATGTTTTATGCCATTTTGTGGAACATTTTAGGCAAAAGAACATCTCCATGGAGAAAAGATTTCAGACCGTCCACCTAAAAACTTTAAGTTGAAGTAAATACATGATACCACAAACCTATTTAATAGTAACAGTAGAGTTAGTTGTTTTATTTTATTGAGGCGCTAATCACATTCATAGTACTAGTTATAGTAGATATAGTCAGTTATAGTAGTATAAGTAATTGCAAGTAAATAGTATGTACTTTTTACTTCTTTATTCTGCTTGTACAATAGATTTATAAGATTTGTAAAACAATTCTTGATTCAAAATACTACAGAAATGCTCTTATATCGCACAACTACAATATTTCAATCCTGTTCTTATTAATAGAAACATTAGCGTGGCATCCTCTGACTGTGCGTTGTTGTTGGTTGCCATAGGAACAGTCGTCGTGGCGCCTGCGGAGTCTGGAGAGTCTGCACGGTTTTGTGTCACGGTGCACAGAGGAGCTGATCTGGCTCAATGAGAGAGAGGAGGAGGAGCTGGCCTTCGACTGGAGCCACGGCAACCCCAATATGAGCGCCAAGAGGGAACTGTACTCTGTGAGTGTGGAATAAATACACTAAATATTTATACAACATCTATAATATACAATAAAAAAATATTAAAATACTGTCCAAACAACCCCAATTTGAGTGTCATGATGGATGGACATGTTCTCTGAGTGTGGAGTAATTGACCCGTTGCAGCTGATGTCATCAACATTACCTCGAGGTGTGAAGCTAACTGTAGACACTGCTCTGTCTGAAGCTCTGTTAGACTTTAATCTGAGCTTTATTTTAACGCAATCTGACCTTAAAGAACTGATTTAGCTTCAACTACAACAGGTGAGCTGATTTGTGCTGTTAAACAAGTCTCTCACACATAAAATTACAGTTACAAGCTAGCTAGCCTTAGCCAACAGTTTTTCACACTCACCATTTTTCTTGAAAGTCAAACATCTAAACAAGACCAGGGGCACTTGTTTTGGTCACAGGCTCCTGAAAAGGTGTTGTTTAAATCCATTTTGTATTTTTTTTCTTGAGTCTTCAGACTACAGTGTTTGCTAATGTGTGCATTGTGTCACCATGGTAACTGCTGAACATTCCAACATAGAGATACATGTAGAGTGCCCCCTGTGTGATGTCACTGCAAAGTATCAATAAAATAATATACTATGAATATAATATACTATTAATGGAAAAAAAAAAAATCATGTTTATACAGTGTAAAGTCTATACATGTGCTCAAAACACTATATACGCATCGGGCCATTGGATTATAAAGTATACAAGTTTTGGGGGGTTTTTTTGTAAATACTTTCATGTGGTACTGTATGTGGCTGTTGCAAAGTCTTCAGAAAATAGGTCAGTAGGGTATTGTTTAAAATGAGCTTCTTGTATCTGGGACATGGGTTTTGTTGAGACTAATAGAGAACATAATATTTCCTTCATGTAAATATGTAGATGTCAGTCCTTTGATAATCCCTTATAATTTCCGGTTCTGTTTGTAGGAAATGAGGTTAGAGCTGGAGGAGAAACAGGAAGTGATGCGGTCGCTCCAGGAAACGGCCGGACGTCTGTGCCAGGAGAACCATCCTGCCAAACAAACCGTAGAGGTAACACAGAAAAAAAACATGAAATATTTGCACTTTATTTATTTAGTACACAAATAAAATATACTAACACTAAATAATAACTACACTTTCTAATACCTACTATTTTTATAGTCTTGATAAAGCATGGACAAAGACTCAATTCACAACAAACAAATGGTTTGGTCTGATATTTTATCATTCTCTTTTTTTAGGCCTACAGCGCAGCTCTTCAGACTCAGTGGCAGTGGGTGAACCAGCTCTGCCTCTGTGTGGAGCAACATCTCAAAGACAACACTGCGTACTTCCAGGTAACTCATAAACTAGAGCTGGGCAGCGATAAAAAAAATGTAATTGCAATTTAAGCATTAATGAATCGGGATTAATAGCATGTTGCACGCAAAGGTCAAAAAACAATATATTAAGGTTTTTTGGCTCCTAAGTAGCTCTTTATTTGACCATTTAGGCCTAAATATACTGTAGCATTCACTCGTCAAAATAAATAATTGCGATTTATGATTTTTTGAGCGATAAAACACGTTAGCAACCTTATTACAAACACTATATTTTTATTTTATATTTTTACAATTATTACATCACAAATACATTTATTATGTCCCCAGTTCATGAGTGATGCCCGAGACTGCGAGTCGTACCTGCGGCAGCTCCAGGACACCATAAAGAGGCAGTACACCTGTGACAAGAACAGCAGGCTCAGCAAACTGGAGGATCTACTGCAGGACTCTATGGTGAGTCTATGGGCATTTTACACTATTTATTTTAGGAGAGGATTTTGTGAATGGATTCATATTTTTTATTTCATAAAATCAAGTTGACTACACAAATTAAACAAAGTAAATTATTGGATTACATGGATAACAGTTGGTACATTTACAGCGAGTAAAAATCAAATAACTAGATTAATCAGATTACCCAATAATTAGATCTGATTATGAGTGTGTGTTTACATGAAGAAAAGAAACGTGATCGTCAAAAACACCTCCCCACATTTCTCAGTTAATCAATGGCTTTTTAGAGTAAATGTTGTATTTGGAAAACAAAGTACAATGAATTTTAAAATATCTCTTTATTTTATCTTTAATTTTTGTCTATGCCAGAATAGTTTGCCTTTTTGCATAATATTTCTTGTCAAAACCTGCACAGGTGGGAACAGTCAGAAAGAAATCAGATTACGCACATGAGATCAAATTGTTCAATTAGACATTTCAATAATCTGATAACTCCAGAAGAGAGTCAGATAATGATCAGATTTGTGGTGCGCAGTCAAATGAAATTAACTTAAGACAAACGATGATCAAAATTAAATGACCCCAACGGTCATTTAATTTTGATCATCGTTTGTTTTGGAATATAGCATAACAGTATAATGTATGTGTTGTTGCTTTTGTTTTTACATTCTGCTTGTATGCCAAGTGATACCCAAAGTAAACGAAAATATTTGTATCATTAATATTACACATTGGTTTGGTTGGATTGGTGGTCCAATTAGTCAATCAACCTCTCCGTGAAATGTGTACAAACTCTGAAATGGTCTGATTGCTTAAAATTATGCCTTTTGTGACCTCTGCGTTTCATGTGTACACTCCGCTGCCCCCTATGTGTGCACACTGTAATCATGACTCACCGAACAACTCTCTCATAACACAAACAGTATGACTTCACTCCAGCCTTTAGCAGATTTGCACCAATAAACCACAAGTGTGAAAGTGTTAACATCGCATCGCTAGCCCTGCCTCTAAGCTAATGTGCCCGATCTGATCCTCACATGGAGCAGTGAAGTGTTGTTGAGTCATCCCCCCGTGAGCCATTTGTTCACGGACACATTAGCACACACCTGACTTCAGACAGATGGTGGCGCCGCTGAGGGCCATGCGCCACAGGACAAACCAACAAGCGTGATGCAGGGTCGATAAGCAAATAGACCTACACAGTAAAGGGGGTTATTAGCTTTATACAGCCTGGTAAGTTGATGCATTGTAATAGTTGCTGTTTAATATAAGATAAAGTCATAATTCTTCTTTTGAGGTTGTGGGTACTTTATTTTATAATTTTTATATTTTATAGCTGATCATTTAAACTTTTTAAATTTGGATTTTTAGATTTAAAATCTATTTATCCACCTGAACACAGTGGTCCACACATTGCATTTTAATAACACCGAGCAAAAATAGCAAAAGACTTGTGTAAAATAAGTTACAAATACCAGTATGTATATGAACAAGAATAAAATACAAAGTTTAAGGCTTTATTATCCTTTCTATGAATCTGTCAGCATTTTAATTTTCACTTTCAAAATAGATTATCCCATTTTATAAAGCAGGACATCTCCATGGTGACAAGACTGAGTCACTATCTCTGGACATCTGTATTTTGCTTTCATCTTATTCATAGGTTTCAGCTTCCTGGTATAGGAATAACATTTATTTTAACTTGTCAATTGCTGTGGCAACCATCCCATTGATCACTTTTGTAACTATACTATGTTTAGTCTACTTTGGATAACCCGTATTATCTTCTGTGTTCAGGAGGAGAAGGAGCAGCTGATCGAGTACCGCGGCACAGTGGCCAGTCTGGTGGGACGAGCCAAAACTGTGGTCCAACTCAAACCCCGAAGTGCAGAGACCCCCCTCAGCTCCACCATCCCCATCAAAGCCATATGTGACTATAGACAGATAGAGGTAAACCACATACATTTACCACACATTATCAATACAAAACATCAGTCTTATTATAGGCCGTTTTAAACTAGTGGGTTCTTGACCAGCTTATGTGTATGTACCTTCCACTTTACCTCACTGTACCAAATTCCTCTCCAAACCTTGTCCCAAGATCACTTCCTCTGTATTGATAACAACTTTCCATTTCCTATTGTGATCTAGGCTATAAATGCTATGTAAAGGCTATGCAATGTGTAAGTCATATTTTTTTCTTAATTAAGTCAGTTGTTTAAAATTCTGTTAAGAGGTCTGTTAGAACAACGCATTTGTTATCATGCAAATTGCAATATCAGACAAAATGCCATCTATTGAACAAGACCGCATCATGAATATTGCACATTTAGATGATTGGTTGTCTGTAGAGGTTATGCAGATGGCATCACAACATTCTGAATTTTTAGAGTGAGTGGCAACATATGTGTCAATGGCAACTAATGACATTTTCTTCTGTAAAAGCTCAATACACATCTAAAATGTGGAGGAGCTGCTACAGGTTAATAACAAATATAAAAGCCTTCAGTAAACAGTAGAAAACCAGTTAGCTAAACAACAGGGACACTGCAGACTGCAGGCACATTTATCAATGATACAGACTTTGAGATCAGACACAGTTGAACTGAGCCTTTCTTTCCTTAAATAACATGTTTCTGTGTCTGTGTGTTGAGGAGAGTAATTGTTGTGGGGCGAGTTGAAGTGCCCTTTATCTCTCCCTATAGCTAACAAGCTAGCTAAGCTCTGCACAGTCACAGCAATAACAGAAACTACTTTTAGTTTCCATTTTGTCATATAAAGCTATTTAGGACAGAAATTAGGCCAAAAAAGCAAAGAAACAAATGTTCTGTTAAGCTGCCCATAGTTCTGCCTCAGTGCCACTCAGTCGGAATGTTGAGGGACATTTTTCAAATAACATGATGTCAATGCATAACCTCTATTAAGTCCGCCATCTTTTCATTCAAAATATATTGTATTTCACATGTGTCAATAATAGAATTACCTTACTATGTAGTTACTCTTAGAATATATACACTTTATATTTACAATTAAACCCCACTGGTTAATAAATTGTATTTGTTCCGACTGTATAATCTCTTGTTTGTGACCACTGTCCAGACTTGTTCAAAGATTAACATGGAAACACCAAAAATAGCATTTGAAAGTTGCTCTACCAAAGTGCATCTTTCTATTTATGCTATACTTTTATGCAGGGCTCTCAGTCTGGTCTAAAACCTCATAAATTATACAGAAGGACTGTACCCTTCACTTTACAGCCAAACCATGCACTCTACACTGGACCTGCAGCTTTTGTAACTTTAAATCTCTCTCCTTCACCTCCTTCTGTCTATTTCTCCATCCTTCCTCCTCCATCTTGGTTTCGCCTCATCCGTTTACCCCTCCCTCGTTCCCGACACTTTCCTCTCGTCTGTCGGCCCGGTTGGCAAGACAAACGTTCAGGTATAGCTGCCTATAATCTGCCTCTCTCACCTCAGACTCACACACACTGTACTGCCCCCTAGTGCTTACAGCTGGTTTCACATGTATTGGTCATAAGGCTAAATGATGTTGGAGTATTGGAGTAATCATTTTATTCTGGCCAAGAAACTCAAATTCACTTTGCACCATAAACTATAGGAGCTATTTATGTGTATTCATATTTAGTAGGAATATTCTGATTTGTGAACTATTAAAGGGGCTGTACCAGAAGTAAAATTGTTCTTGCCCCAGTACAGTTGAATTGTAAAAACAGCTCTTAGAGTCAAAATAAGACTGCTGCATACTGTCTGGATCTAATTATAAAGCATGTTTATTGTCCACGGACCAAGAAGTAGTGCTGGTTTATTGCTAGCATGCTAGTTGTTGTTAGCATTACTGTGCCAGCAAAACTCTGGCCTCTGAAAGATCTGAGAAACTCCTTATAAACTCATTACAGTAAATAATTAGGATGCTAGAAATGCATACAGCACATTGAACTTACAATAACGCAATAACACATTAAGCCCCAATTTTACTAGCGATCCTCTATAGTTAGGAACTTTTATTTTATCCCCTTTTGTAAAATGTTTTGATTCTAAAAGTCAAAGTATCAATTTTATGAAAAGAAAACCACATCTATTAAACAAATTGAATCATTTGAAAATAGTTGGTAAACAGCACTGCATATAGATTTCAAGTATCACTAAACCAATACAGGTTGAAATCAGCAGATGGGG
Source organism: Periophthalmodon schlosseri (assembly GCA_000787095.1). NCBI lineage: Eukaryota > Metazoa > Chordata > Actinopteri > Gobiiformes > Gobiidae > Periophthalmodon > Periophthalmodon schlosseri. The sequence goes on from KN472518.1 coordinate 23,404, forward strand.
GCAGATGGGGCTGAAGTAGTCTGTGTACTCAGTCATTCAGCCATAAGATTTCCTGTACCTGTTTTTGTATGTTCCTGTGGTATTGCATTGACGTGTGTGTAGTGAGGGGTGAGAGAGGGCGCGAGTGGGAGGCTTGGTCTAGTACTGCTTTAGTTTTCTATGTGCAGCTAAAATATCCCACTATATATTTTTTTTTTAATCCATAAACTTATAATCCTATATGCCCTCCCCTGAGCTAGCTGAGTTATGTAATCATTGCTTTATAATTACCCTCTTGTTGGCGCTTAAACGACTTTTAAGTTACTGAGAAAACTGCTGCTTTGTCTAAACAGACTTCATATGTGCAGAGCAAAGCATTTCCCCGCGCAGTTTTCTTTTAAGTTTAAACCTTATGAATATTTAAGTTGTGCAATATCACAAAATCCATGTGTGCATTTTGTGTTACATCCAAGTTTGTTGCTATTGATTTTTAATTTATCTGTTTTATCTGTTCTTTGTTCTCTCATCTTTCATTTTCATTTTATTAACTCTATCTTTCTCCCTGAATCTAATTTTATTTTATTTTTTATTTTTATCCCTCCCCTTCATCATTTCTACATCTGACCATCTTCAACATCTATAACATTCATTGCTTGTTTTTCAACCTAATTTATCCTCATGCTACATCTGGTCTTGCCCCTGTTTCTGCTCCATCCTCCCATCCTTTCTCCTTTCTCCTCTGTCCTATTTCCTATGTCCTCCCTCCTTGCATCCTTCACCCCTCTCAGATCACCATCAACAGTGGCGAGGAGTGCGTTTTGGAGGACAACACGCACCGGACTAAATGGAAAGTGATCAGTCCAACGGGAAATGAGGCTATGGTACCCTCTGTGTGCTTCACCATCCCCCCTCCCAACCAGGACGCAATCGACACGGCTGCCAGGTGAGGGCGCAGAGATCACCCGACGAGGGCTAAAATTATACTTGATAGTCCCACATGTCCCAGCTAACAGATGGATTGGATTTTCTTGGCTTATTTTGACATTAATTCAAATTGTGGATAAGAGGATAACATGTTTGATATCCACCTTTACAAGACATATATATTAGATTTACATATACTTTACACCATTATATTAGGGTTAGGGTAATACTTAAGTAGTTACTAGGCCTGCAACATTCTTAATAAAGTAATTGTTCATTATCAAGTCTTGTTCATGCTTTATTAAGGAGTGAATACATGTATTAACTGTATAGTATTAGTATCTTGTCAATCCTACTTTTATATGATTTGAGTCTTACTATATATCAACACTTCAATCAATCAATCAGTCAATATCATTTATTGTTAGTTGTCCCCAAGGGGCAATTTAAGCACATTGAGCAGTAAAATACAATAATAACAGAAAGCTCAAACAGGTTAGGGCCATCAGATCCAGTGTCAGAGCAGTTCAAGGAGAGTAACAACCCTCAAGACAACTCTAGAGACACCGCGGTGAAAGGAATGGGGACTAAACTGTGACTAAACCCTCGACTAGACCAGGACTAAACCAAGGACTAGAATCCAGACTGAAATGGGCTTAAACCAGGACCGAAACACTGCCAAACCCATGTGTATTGTCTCCACAGGGCGGAGCAGTTGTACCAGAAGGTGATGTCTCTTTGGCATCAGCTCCATGTGAACATGAAGAGTGTGGTTTCGTGGCACTATCTGCTCAAAGACATCAGGACGGTCTCAGCATGGACCCTGGACACAGTCAGTACCACACACCATTATTAATCATACAGAATACCATTTTATTTTAATTTTGTTTTATTTTCCTAAGGCTGTGCATTTATTCAAATTTTAATCAAGATCTAGATTCAGTCATGTCTAATCGTCAATGATCAGCTTTGGTCTTTTTAATGGAGATGTCTACAGCTAATCCCCTGTCAGTAAAAGCGTGTGGTTTGAAGCAGAGATCAGACTTTGAAGGAATACATTTGGCTTTTTTTTTTGTTTCAGTGGCAGTGATTAAAAGTATATTGTTTGGGTTAAGGGAATGAATATTGAAAGCCATTTTAATAAGACAAAATGAAATTGAATACAAAAGTTAGATCAAAATGAGGAAAAAAATAGTGATTACTTTTTTGCGATATTGTCCAGACCTCATTTATCTTACTAGAGTAGGCCATTATACCTTGTCCTCCACTTAATTTGGCACTCTTTTTAGAAGAGTTATGTTAAAACTCTATTCTAGTTTTGGAGACTTCCAGACCTCCAATTTTCTTCTTGATTTTGCTTCGTCAGGAGATAGACAGAGATACTTCACATTGATTCATAATGCATTTAGTTCACTTAAAAGTCCAATATCATGGATTATTTAGTCCTTTTAAAGTACTCTTAGCCATCCAAGTCTGGCATTTCACATTTTATAACTTAAAAATGAAGACAAGCTATGGAGAATAAGTATAGGAAAAGAATAAATCAGCCTTATTTCTATGCCTGTAAAAAGCAATTCTTGACAGCAAAGTGGTTGAATTTGGCAAAAAAAACATTAGCTGTAAACATTTAGTATGACTGATGATGTTTCTATTGGATACGTTTCAGCCTCCTATTGTATGCAACTTTTTGAGGATCTATCAAAGATAAAATATATATAATCGCTATGCCAATCGTTCTTTCTCATCATTCTTCAGGTTCGGTGCCAGTCCCCTTCAGAGCGACAGCAGACTTTAGACCACCTGGATTCTCATTGGTCGGATTTTGTGAGTGACAGTAAAGAGAGCGCTCTGTTCACTGCAGCAGAGACACAGGAGCTGGAGAGAGACGTTCTACAGGCTCAGCAGCACTGTCAGGAACTGCTGCACAACATGGAGACTGGTGAGAGTCATGCACTGTTTAGTACATAGAGAGTATGTGGAAAAAGGAAAATTCTGAATTATCCATAATGCAAAATACTGACTGTCGGGATGTGTTCACTACAAACACCACTTAATATTGGAACTAAACCCGGAGCTAAACCCAGAACTAAACCGCAAACTAAACTCGGAACTAAAACTTTACTCGACCAGGCCCAAAACAAATCTACATCAGAACTAACCTGGGCTCAAACTAGGACCAAACAAGTACAAACACCCTTATATTTTTTTTTCTGTTTTTGTACATTAGGGCTGAATGATTTGGGAAAAATATGCATGACATGTATGTATGATAAAACATGTTCAATGTGTTGATAATCACAGTACTGCCACACTTCTTTGTTTGAATTACCATTTGTTAATATCAAAAAATATATATTATTGACTAAAAGTTGGTCTAAAAATGCTTTGACTTTGTCTTGTTCCAGTGGAGAAGGACGAGTCTGTGTCGCGGTCTTATCTGTCTGAGCTGCAGGACATCAATCTGCGTTTGAATGAAGCAGAGCAGAGGCTGATGAGGAGTATCCAGACCCCTCTGCCCAGTCTACTGTCCACAGACCCCTCAGAGAACACCATACAGATCACAGAGCAGGAGGTGAGGCGCCATCTGCGGGCTACAGGGAGCACTACATCTCATTCATTTACTTTATTACCTAATGTTCCCAAATGATTTAGAAGCACTGGACATGACAATCTATGGATTTTGAAAGTTAGTGTCTTAAGTTTAGTGTCTTGAAATTGTATATAGATAATGCAGTATAATGGAAGTGTCTATTTAATTCAGCTGTTTAATTTAAAAAAGGAATGTCTATCTGTCTGTCTATCTGTCTATCATTTTCAACTTTTAATTTCAATGTTTAATACAATATTGATGATTGCTTGTGCCATCTCCAGAGGTCGCAGCTGGAGTTGGACGACCTACGCTCTAGTTTGGGCGATGTGTCTCGTCGCTGTATTCGCTTCTTTGAGGAAAAACCCTCGTCCTCCAGTATCCCCGCCCTCCGCTCCGAGCTCAACTACGCCGTAGAGAAGACCGACAAACTGCACAACCTCTCCAGTGTCTTCCTACAAAAGTCAGTCAAAATTTTGTATTGTGTAAAAATATAGCTCACATTCAAAGCTGTCATAAAAAACTCGATCATTATCCACCTGCTGCAATTTCCATTCATGGGTTTCAGCTTTCTCTTTAAGGTGACATTTTAAGGACTTTTGATCATTCAAAAGATAAAATGTTGCTTATATTGCTTTTTAAATTGTTAATTGTTATGGCAACGGTGCTACATTTTGATCACTATGAAACCCATGGATATGCAACACACTTAGTAAATTACGTTTTAAGACAACTTTATATCCATTAAGAAATCCCCATGAACTTCTTAGTAATATACAGTATTTGCAGTAGTAATAGTAGTAATAGTGGTAGTAGTAGTAGTAGTTTTGGAAATGCTCAGATCCAGTTGTTTAGCTATCTCAATTGAACCTAGTCAAACTCATTCCTTATGCATTGCTTGCTAATCCATCTGAGGATACAGTGTTAATTTTGAATAATTATTGTTGATAAAATGTTTCTTTGGTTACGTGTCCTGTAGGCTAAAGACTGTTGATGTTTTAATACGAAGCCTGGATGAAGCGGAGAGCCAGGTCAAAAAGTACGAGAGCAGACTGAGTGAAGAAGACATTGTTCCTCCCGACACGGCCGCCATTAAAAACCTCAGAGACCAGCTGCAGGTGAGTCATGAACTACACTTAACTCTTAATGCTACACCATGATATGATCTAATAATGCTTGAAGTAAGTAAGAGTCAAAACAATGTAAAATCATGGAGGAATAATTATGAACTAATACATTACTCAAGCCGTTATCCGAAAACTTGACTAGGTTTTATTTAATTGTATTTTTTTCAAGTAATTCACGTAATTGAAGTACATAATATTTATTGATGTACATATTAATAGTAAATTGGTGTTATTATAATATTAAAACCTCACGATGTCCTCCCTGTGTAGCGGTGGCAGGCTGAAGTTGCAGACCAGGAAGGCATTTTCCAGTGTCTTCAGTCTGAGGTGGTCCAGGCCAAAGAGGCGGGGGCTCAGCTGAACAGAATCCACCCAGAACGCAGCCCTGAACTGGACCGGTACCAGGAGAAAGCCAACCAGATGAGTGAGAGGTGGAGCGGTGTGAAGAGGCAGATCGAGAACAGGTGAGGTCAACGATAAAACTGATAAGGGAAATATTAAAACAGTAAAACATAGAAAACAAAATGTGAATGCGAAAATGTCCAAGGGCTTACTTCAATACTTTTTGATACTTTGCATCTTAGACTTTAATCTGAACTTTATTTTGGCACAACCTGACCATAAAGAATTGACTTAGTTGCCCATTTATAGCAGTAATCCATATAATTATGTACATTTATATTCCCATATGGCAGAAACTCAGTACAAAATATTATATACTTTATTCTGGAAATGAATTAATATATGATTTTATGATTAATATCACAGCAGTAACAGGAACTACCAATTTGATTGTAAACCTCATAAAAATCAAAGCTGTAAACAATGAATCAAAAGAAATGGGATTATCATGGGACAATTAATGCAGCATCAAAATGGTAAGTAACATAGGTTAAGAAATATACATCATCAGAGCCTGGACTGTCATTATGGGGTAAAGTTGGTCTTATTGTTTATCTTATTTTCTAATTTGAAACAAGACTGTAACTTCCTGTGTGGCACGTCACCTGCTTCATCCCATGGAAATGAAAAGTTAAAGCCATACTTCTGAACATTCTCATTTTATTTTATTTTATGCCATACTGTGGGAAAATTATAGCCAAAGGAACAACATTTGATGATTTTTTTTTTTTTTTCAAAGCTACTTACTGGGGCTTTAAAAAACATGAAATATTACCACGTTTGCTCTATATAGCCTCACTTTCACAGATCTGAAGCTGTTTGGTTCTAGCCTCTCCTGCCATTCCAACTGAAAAGAAGGGGTACAGTCTTTCATTAAACTTCTCTTTGTGAGTGCACAGGATGCACATATCCTCTGCATCATAGAAATACACCTTTCCTGAGTCAAAATCCAGCTGCACCCTTATTTTTTTAGGACATTTTTCCACTGGGATAAACGTATTACATTCACCATTAGTGTACCCTCCATTACCATGCCATAGACACCAGATCCCATATTCTGGAGAGATGGACGTTTTTTCCTGTTTTTCTACTGATTTTTTGGCAACTCCGATTACCCAGTGTGGATGGTCCCCTACTTCCACATCCCATTGGTGTATTCCTGATGCTAAGCCATGTGATCCCAAGACAGCAGCCATGTTTGTGAACCTTTCCGGGTTTATTGGGGCTACCTCTTCAGTGCCCCCATCTCCCTCCTCTCCCCCCTGTCCCCTATGTCCCACGGAGGTTAAATCCTCAGATAATTGGAGATTTCTGTTTGCTGTGTTTGGGTCCAAAATGACAGAGGTGTATTGGACCACATTCTTCATCCTCTTCCAGACTCGATAACCCAGATTTCCAAGGATATCTGCCTGGTTCAAGAGTAGCCCCTCTGGTGGTGGCTGTGAGGGAATACAGAAGTATTAGCAATTAGTTACATTTATTGTGTTACTATTATTTACTGAATAAACCATTGTACTACATTGTTCTATCTACCAATGGGGGTTTCTATTAAGACAATATAAAATCAAATCAAAAATCGAGATTTTTAATTTTTTAATTTTTTTTTTTTTATATTGTCCAGCCATAATTTATTACTTTTTTTTTACATTTTTCCTCATTATTTTTAGGCTTGTATTGAGTACATTCTAACAGTTTCTACAGTTATGTTACATGTAATTGATTATTAATTCTAGAGATCGACCAATACGTGTTTTTTTCATGATCGATGCTGATTAGCCAATATTTTTTCACAGATTTGAAGGTCAGATTTTGATTATTTTTTTCCAAATTATATATAAATATATATAATTTTGGGCAGCTGGTTGGCCCAAACAAAATATTGGCCTTTCTTGGAGACTGAAGGCCTATAGCCGATATGCTAAAAAGACCAAATATCTGCCCGATATATCGGCCAACCGATATATTGGACTGATTAATTCCAGTGTCTCAGTTACCTATGCAGTAGTTGGCATGTCATTTAAGGAGGTAGAATATTTAATTACCATTTTATCGACCAAGTAGTGCAACTCTGAGAAAAACATTACATTGTTCTGAAGTTAGATTCATTTTCTGGCTCTTTCACTCACCTTTCGTTGAGTTTGTATCTTGGTCTGCGTCATCTGCTTATAGCGTGTCAGAAACTCCACTGCTCCTCTCTGCAGTTGTCTCTCTTGCCCCTGTATGCTCTTCGACAATGAGGACAACTGCCTCCTCACCCGTTCCAGCTCTGCTCCCATGATCCCTGCTTGTCTCTGCTTCTCCTCTCTCACATGGGACAGCGCCCTCTTCTGTTCATCTACGAGAAACTGTTGCCACTGTTCAAACAGGACATTAATTTGGCACACACAGTCCTTTTCTTGTTTCTCTGAGTGCATCATTATTTCTTCACATACTTTCAATTCCTCTACCGCCTCCTCTCTCAGTTCCTTCAAATACTTTAGATTTGATTCAGTTTCTTTCTTCAAGTCCTCCACTGTCTCCAATGTATGATTTTTATGCTCATTTATCTCACAAATGGAAAAAAGTGCTTGGTTGTCCTCTCTGCAAAACACTGGGGCAACATCTAAATGCCCAGCACAAGCCTTATTATCTTGAACCTTAGTCTTCTGCTCCTCACAATATGAAACGCACAAACTTTTTATACCAAAATTAATCCATAGATGTTCCTTAGACGACCTCCTCATGCAAATTGGGCACTTCCTGGTTTCCTTTTGCTCCCAGTAGTTCTCTAGACAACCGCAACAAAAATTATGGCAGCAACTCAGAGATACAGGATCCTTAAAAGTTTCCAAACAAATCGCGCATGTTAAAAAGTCTTCAAATGCAGTGGATGCCATGTTGCTTTTAGTACAACAAAATCTTGCCAAAATAGCTTCAATTTAAAACTAACTTAATTTTAGTTTTAGCATTGAATTCTGGCCATGCACTTCGGTTCGTCCTTGGTTCCTTCTCTGTGGTGCCTGAATACTTTTGTTTTCTCTAACACACCTGGTTAAATAAAAGTGAATAAGTGTCCAATGATTCAAAGGTTTATGGTTTTTGTTGCCACTTCCAAGCGGTATTTTAGTAAGCTAAAGTTCAAAGTTCAAAGTCTGTCAGTATAAACTTTTAAATAAAAATCACAGTGAAACAATTAACAATGTCCTCTGCGTTGATGTAATGTAGGTTTTTATTCAATTTGTTTTGCGCATAAAAGCAAAAAGGTGAATATACAAAAGCAATACTTGAGTACTCCATAGTAAATCCATAGAAAATACTATTGTATGTACTTCCATAAATATACTGCTGATAAATTAACATATACAATTTCAATAATTCAATTAACCTCAATTTTCCTCAGCAGTTTTTTTTTCATTGCATGATGGACCAATCATTTTTGGGGGTCAATATTTATTGTGGGTAATTTTTCTTTGTGCTAGTGGGAAATATTTGGTTATTGTTTCTGCTTTCTGCCAATTTGAGCTGTAGAAGGTTGAATTATGAACCAAAATTCCGCAAACCAGTTACTTAAGTGTTACATTCTGCTATTTATTTATTGCGGCTCAACAATATTGCACATTTAGAATATTTTTTTGTGAATAATTCTGCTTTATGGTTTGGTTTCAGTATTATTGCAATATATCGCACTTCAAACTTTGTTAACGTACAGACCTAATGGCTGCGGTTACATGTGAACTCAAGGATTATTATCAGATTTTTGGAGTTATAATATTATTAAAATGACATCTGGTTTCTTTCTGGTCATGGTCCCTTTGATTACTCACATCAGATTTTGCAGTTTGTATGTCATTTAAATAATCATAAAAGGTCCAGAAATAATAATCAGATTTTGGTGTGCAGGTAAATTATTTGATATCACTGGTCTTAGAAACCCTTAATATAAGTCTGTATTTTTTACTAACTTATTTTATAATATATTTGTGCTTCAGAATATTTGCCCCCTCTTTTGACATGGTTTTGCTACTGTTAAGTTTCATTGTTTGTTCTTTGTTATTAAGAACTATTCTCCTATTGTACTTTGTGACCTGCTGTGGCCTTGTGGATCAATAAAGTTCTAATTACCGCTCTATGAACTGTAAAATGATATTCATTTTTATTCCTCTTTTTCAGACAAACAGAACTGGAGGCCCTGGGCTCATCCCTGCAGCTGTACAGAGACGGACACTCAGCTTTGATCAAATGGATCGAAGAAACAACAGAAAGACAAGAAAACACCCAACCAGGACAGACTGACAGCAAGGCCCTGTCTGAACAACTGGCCCAGCAGACGGTGAGGGCTATACAGTGTTATTATTCAAGCATGTATCCTCATTATAAAGAAAATAAGTTATCAAAGACTATATTATTAACACTAGACATTTAAATATGAGTGCCTTGAAAGAACATTATGGACATTTTCTGGTGGAGGGTCTGCCAGCTGCTAGGGAAATGTTTTTGCTTTGCCTGAAATGTTCCATAGTATAGTATTAAACTTCTAACAAGGAGTTGAGCCTACCAGACTAGAGGTTACTGGTCAGAACTTACAATAAGTCAATTTTTCAAGATAATTGTCTAGCAGTGCAATGCAACACGCAATCAAATAAAGGTTAGAGATATATTTAATGCCATACTGTGGAACATGGCAGGAAAACAGTAACATTTACATGGAAACCAGCAGGTACAACCCTCCATCAAGTTGCATAGTGCCCCTTTAAAGTTTGTACATGATACTCTAGATGTCTACCCTACATTTCATTGAATGACCCTCCACTCTCACCCTCTTTTCAAGCTTAAATGTGTTCTGTCCCTTGACACCTATGTGCTTACAGCCTTTAGTAGTACGTAGTGTCTTCTATAATATAACAATGAATTAACCCCATTTTTCTCCTTTAGGCCTTAGTAGCTGAAATAGAAAAGAATCAGACCAAACTGGACGAATGCCAAACTCACTCAAAACAGTACTGTACAGCTGTGAAGGTGAGATCTTTACTCTTGTCTTCATCATTAGAAGTTGTCTTTTTATGTTTTTCATGGTCTAACTTTTTTAAAAATACTTTTGTAGGATTATGAGCTGCAGCTAATGACGTACAGAGCCTTTGTGGAGTCCACTCACAAATCATCCGTCAAAAGAAGGAGGCTGCACTCTTCTTCTGACGCCATCACTCAGGAGGTAAACATCACTCTGTATTTTATGTGGTGCTAATAAACCTGTGCGTGCTGCTGGATTCCCCCGTTTGACAGATAACACAGTTGCAATAGTTTTCCATAATCACACTTTTTTCTCTGTTCTAATTGCTTTGCGTATTCTATTGTCTGTCTGTAGTTCATGGACTTGCGCACACGCTACACAGCCCTGGTCACTTTAACCACTCAACACGTGAAGTACATCAGTGACGCCCTGCGGAGGCTGGAGGAAGAAGAGGTGCGAGTTTTGAACCATTTAAAACTGTATTACATTCTTTATATTAATTTATTTTGAGGCTAATTTACGCTGTGATTTGTTGTTTGCAGAAAGAGGTGGAGGAGGAGAAGCAGGCCAGAGTGGGACAAGTGTCTGACCTTTTGGGATGGGTCAAAGGGCTGCAGGGTCGAGCAGGAGGTCCCAACGCAGAGTCCTCTCTCGCTGCTCAACAGGTACAAGATAACAAGTCCTTTTTATTTCAATATCAGGATATTTTATAGTAAATTAACTTTGCCGTTTTTTGTTCTTTTCAGGCTATTGCCGAACAACTCGCCTCTAAAAAGGATGAAGTCGCTGAAGCCATTCGAAGCACAGAAGTCTTCCTCATGTCTAAACAAGCCAGCAAGTACGTTCATCAGACAAGTCTAATGCGTTTTAATACATTAAAAAGGGGGTATTATGCAATTTTTTTTTAGATTACTATGTTACATTGTTGTTCCCTCATCAAAACATGCCTGAAGAGGTTTTAGATCCATGCGTGTTTGAGTGTTTTAGCCATCTCTCCCTTGCCCTATTCAAACCCTCCTTACGGTTAGCTGTAAGATTCTGTGCAATACCCACAATGCCTGCTGGGAACTCTTCTGAGACATACAGGACAATTAAAATGTGTAATACTGTATCCGATCTCCGTCCATGTCTGCCCTTTGTCTTTCTAGATTGTCCCCAGAGGAGCGTGCTGAGGTGGAGGCTCAGCTCGAGGACCTCAAGGCCACCTACAACCAGCTCTGCACCTCCTCCAACCAACAACTGCAACAACTGGAGCAGCAGCTGGCCAAAGAGGAGGAGCGAAAGGTAAACTGTCCCATAAGAGGTGCTTAGCAAAAGACGGCATTACTATGGGTCATTATGAGAAAAGGTTACCGTGAACTTTTGTTAAAAAAAAAAATGAAATTGCTTGCGAGCTAAATGTGCAATGTGTGTGGGCAGCTCCTATGTGTCCTACAGCATGTTTCCATTTTATCACAATTTACTCATTTGATATTTATGTTACGAGCACCAACCCTTTTCAGACTGGCATTCTGTTCATTTTTAGTTAGTAGTAGGTAGTAACTAAGGTTCAGAAATAATGTCAGATTTATAAAGTAGATATTTGTGCAACAGATTTTATCCTAATATTTGAGTAACAAAAGGTTTAATACAGGTAATTCCTGAAAACTGTAAGACTCTAGCCTCTGTAATAAATGCATTTTTGGGACTTGACCAATTAAAACTTCTTATTGTTTTATTTTAATACTTACTATAAATTGGGTCTAGACAACACAAAATCTAATACATATTTTGAATTATATCAAAATAAGATACATAGATAAGAATAAAAAGTTTAACACAGTAATGCCACTGTCTGAACTGGGTTTTAGCATGGTGTGTCCATTTCACATCCACCCTCTAAAACGGCTTGTTCGTTAGTTGCCTTATCATCACCACCATTATTATCATCATGCTATTACCATCACAATAAAAACTCATCTGCTAAACTGCTAACGTGGCTAATATTTGGCCCTAGGAGTGCCACAGTAGGGCAACGCTACCATAGTCATGCTAGCAGTTAGCCTAGCCCTGTAGTTTCTAGTTGCCATTTTAGTTTTCAACATTTTATTTACTTTGTATTGTCTTGTGTGTTCTTACATAATGATGCAACTTTGTAAGGATAACACAAGGAGTATTTTGTATATATTTATATTAACAGTTATACATTATTATATACACGTTTTTGCCATTTTCCTTCAGATATATAGTGAAAAGATATTTTTTGTGCAATACAAAGTGGAGTGCTTATAATGTATATTTTCTATATAGAATTTATACAGTCTATGCAGTTCTTTTTTTTTTCACTGAATTTGTGCCTTTTTCAACATTCACATTTTATATTTAATTTCATTGCATCACATATAAAAGCCAATGAAGTCTAAAACAAGGAAACATATTGTCCATTAAGTGTATGTCATTATGATATTAAAACATCTTAAAATATTATAGAAAACTTGAATCTTGGTGCACCAAAGGCCAGCTATGCAAAACCTCACCATTTGAGCATGTTGTGTCCAGATCACAAAAACTATGCGTGTTATGTGTGTGAAATGTTTGTTTTTTCTAATGCATTTAATGTGTGTGACACTTTAAACCAGCATTCTGCTTGAAAATCACTAACAGCTGACAGAAGACGCCATTCTCTGAGCCAGAAGTGGAAAGAAAGGCAAAAGATGGTGGTTGTGTGCAGTTTATAACCAAGTATTGACAAATATAAGTAAAACGTAAAAAATGTATATTAATTTAGTTTAGTTAGTTAAAAAAGACAGGTTTAATATAAGGTTAGTGGAGTGGAGAGTGGCATGCCCAGTGCTAACAACCAGCTTCTCACCTGTCGCTCGAGCCCAAATATGTGTTGCCATGGAAACGGTCCTGTACGGTAAGTGCTGCTTGCTCACTCTTACAGTTAAGTTTTTGGGTTTTTTCTACAAGTTTAGAGCAGTTCTTTACCTTTTGGCTTTTTGTGTTTTTCAATTTTACAAGTGCATCTGAAAACTGGGAAGGTTTATTGCATTAAAGTTTGGCAATTATTTCACAATATCCCTCTTTTTAGATGCACTTAAATTAATTTGTGTGCTTTTACTGCTTTGTTGCATGCTTATATTTGTTGTGGTAAGTACTCCAGAGTCTAAATGAACTTTTAGATTTAACATTTGAGTATTTGAAAATAAAAATATGGACTTTTTTATTCAACATAAAATCTAAGACAATTTTATGTTTGGGATATCATGTAATTTTGCTTGTGATTTTATTAGATACTTGAGGATAAAAGTATTTTTCCAACAGTAAATGTGTGTTGGGCAACTTAAAGAGAAGAGAACCTTTATTTGTCCCACAATGGGGAATTTAAACAAAGAACAACTCTCAATTGCTCTAGTTTGCTACTCTAAACTGGATAATTACTGACAATTACTGTTATAAAAAAGTTTGCTTATCCCAAAGTATCTCATGAATCACATAATACCCGACTATCCCTTAATTTTGGCTGTGGATTTTGTTTCTTTTCTTTTTATTTAGATTGTGGTGTTCTTGTAGTTTTATTTAGTTTCCATAACATCTGATTAACTCCAAATAAATTTTAACCAATATGTTAGCTTACTTTTTACCTTTTTTTTCTCTCCTAGACTCATCCTGTCATTGCTGGAGTGATTGACCTGGGGACAGTGGAGACTTTCCCCGTGTTTCGAGCAGCCCAACGCGGACTCATTGACCAGGACACGTGCTTGGTTCTCCTGGAGGCTCAATTAGTTTGGGGTGGCCTTCTCCAACCTCAATCAACTTTCCCAATTTCACTTGACCAGGGAGAAGATACCGGACTTGTAAACAGACACATGCAACAGTGCCTTTCTGAGCTCAACAGCGCCCTCTGTCTCGTGGGAAAGAAAGTGCAACCAAATGTAAAGTCAGTTGTTAATGCAATTGAGAGTGCCTTAATCAGAGAGGAGCTTGGTCTTCACATACTAGCATTGCAATTGAATTCTGATGGGCTTATAGATTCAAATGACACTAGGATAAGTATTGAACAAGCAGAAGACATGAAAATCTTGACTCCAAATATCGCTAGAAAATTACACTCAATGTCAAACGCAAAAGAGCTAATTGACCCAAATACTGCTGAGAAATTAAGTCTATCAGATCTTCAACAACGCTGCATTATTGATGAAGAGTCTGGATTTTTATTGCTACCCGTTAAACAGCAAGCCGGAGGTACCGTTTGTTTGCGTTCTGGAAGAAAAGTGGGAATTTTCAGAGCTGTCCAAGAAGGATTGATTGACCGAAAAGTTACTATCCGACTTCTAGAGACACAGCTTTTTGCAGGGGGTATTGCTGATCCACGCTCGGGCCATAGACTCACCATTGAAGAGGCTGTACGTCACGGGCTAATGGACCAGGATCTAGCTTGCGCCATGTTAGCAAGACAGCTCCAACATGGCGGGATCCTTGACCCATTCTGTGATGGGGAACGCTTGGATTTGGAAGAAAGCATTCGCAGGGACTTGCTTTCGCCTCATCTCGCGCTATTGGTTCTTGAGTCGCTTTGGTCTTATATGGGAATGCTATGGCCAAAATCTGGTGAAATCCTACCCATAGCTGAAGCTCTACAACAAGGAGTGATATCAGGGGAGCTAGCTAAAAACATGCTAAGACAGCGACATGCCATAGGAGCCCTGTACAACCCTGAATCATTGCAAGTACTACCTTTCAATGATACAGCAAAGGAAACTCTCGGTCCAAATATTGTCAGTATACTTCAAGATACATATATTCCAGACATTATTCCCAACACAAACAAATCTCTTTCTCCGTCACGGTTGAGCTGGAATTCTACAAGTTCCTCTACACCTCCATCTTCTCCTTTGGCGTCATCT